>CANNZV010000847.1:0-211631 GCA_947561585.1 Caprella mutica | reverse complement strand
CTTTGCTACCTGGGACTACCCAATGAATAATAAGCAGTTATTATATTACATTACGACTGTACTGTGAAATGAATCATTAAAACTTTTAACCGCAGTTGGAGTAATCCTATTATCTGAATAATTGGAATGACTAGTATATTTATATCTAACTTAATTTTAAGAGTTCATTTATAAATCTAACGAGTACTGTATTTAAGCTTTATAGTGTTAAATGTAAAATTGATGTTCATTCATTTATATATGTAATTAAATACTAAGGGAATTCAAATATATTAATAACAATGAATGATCTTTGTTACTATACACCATTGATATGCTCTACGCTATGATATTATCATTAAATTAATAGCTTTAGCTACTTATTAGATTATTTTGACAGTGAAGAATGAATAAAAAAGGGTTGTAATTAGATATGTATTATATTTATGTTAGATGTTTATGTTATATTTTTTAAAGTTGTTTCAAAAAGTCACCCTCAGGAAATCTAAATTTTTTTTGTAACTATTTATAACCCCGGAATGCCCAAAGTGCCTATAAGATTCTTGTTCCAGTGAAAATATAGATTTATACTTTTAAAACTTAAATTGAGCTGCTGGAAATCTAAGATTTTGATAATACTAAGACGCATTTCTGCGAAATAATGTAAAATATAATGTTTTTATTTAGTTTAATAATATTTTATCACAATTTTAAAATTTTGAGCTCGGGTGTTTCTACAGTGTGACGATAAATGTACATCACCAGAGCTCCCAGAGGCCCACTTGATCAAAAATTATGTAAAACTAAATATTTTGTGTCGAATTAGTCACACTGTTATTTAAACGATATATTAAAACGTCATAAAAAAAAGTAAAGGAGTGGCAGCCACTAAAATCATTTATTTTTTTATATTGTGCATCAATATTTCACACCGGACCGTGTCTCCTATAGTCACGTTCCAGAATAAAATACAGTGTTCTTATATCTAGGATGCAAGAAAATATTATTGCTCATGAAACAATTAAATGCAAATAACGATTAATATTCATTAACAGTTACTCTTCATTTACAGTTATTATCTTTTCTTGACGTAAAACTGTGGATCAAATACCGTCATA
This sequence comes from Caprella mutica, assembly GCA_947561585.1. Lineage (NCBI taxonomy): Eukaryota > Metazoa > Arthropoda > Malacostraca > Amphipoda > Caprellidae > Caprella > Caprella mutica. Next base: position 210,534 of record CANNZV010000847.1, on the reverse strand, counting down.
ATTATTATTCTAAGAGAAGTAATTCAAATAATAGGATATTATTTGAATTACTTCTTTGAATTAGAATTACTTGAATTGCTTTGAATTTAAATGACTTCCGTGTATTTACCAGAAATAATTATTTTCTACCTAATTATTATTGTATAATACAATAATAATTGTTATACTCCGGTTATTGCATAATAAAGCTATATTAAAATAATAATTACTTATAAGATTGAGAAGAAAGGAAGAAATTAAATTGTATACCTACTTTATATTTATAAATTTGAAATTAATAATTATTTGAACAAATTAATTGAAAATGTTTGATGACGGGTAACAAAATCTATTTATTCAGTTTATTACGATATTATGTTCTAATTAGAATTACTAAGCAATTAGAATTGTTATTAATTTCAAACATCTTTCAACTTTTTCTTGTAATTTCTTGAGGCAAAAACACATTCAACTTTTCATTATTTAAACCGAATAGGTCATTTTTCTTTATGCAGATCAATATAACACAATTTAGTAAAATATCACACTTTCACACTATTTCAATCTAATTTATCTATCTCATAATTTATTTATTTAAGAATCCCTGAAAAATAATATATGCATAACATAAACTTCTATATAATTAAATAGTTAAATGTGCATATTGAGAGCAGAGTTACAAACATTATTCATAGGAACGTAATTTCATTTTTTCGCAGCCGTTTCATTTTTCATCCATTAATCTCAAGACATGCACGGGTGACTCTTTTCAGACAATTAATTAATTAAGTTAGAGGACGAAAAGCCTGCTTCCATTCTACCTATGGCGACCAGTGAACTTTCCTCGATAAATCAGGCCATAGATCAATACTTTATAATTCATCCCTTGAAGACATAATAACAAGGTGATAAGAACTTTATTTTCAAATGATAGTAAATTAATTATAAGATTTAGTCAATATATAATTATTTCTATTATTGAACAGATCTGAGGACTCTTAAAAGGCTCTTGCAGACTGACTCTTGATATGTAGACTCGTGTAGACTCTTGGTATGCGACTCTTCTAGTTATTTTATAAATTAGGTAGACTCTTCATAGAATCTAGTACACCTTTTAAATATATATAAACTCTTAAAATGTTCTTCTTTATAATTAGAATCTTAAGTGACTTTCACAAGCCCTCTAGATTGTGTAGATTGTTAATAAGCTATTTTTGACTCTTTATATATGAATAGATTTGATTCTTATTGACTCTCTAGTAATATAGAACACACTATATATGATTCTCTAGATATTTGATTAAATAAAGGGCTCTTAAATAGTTAATTGTAACATTGTTATTACAAATGTGATCTATTTTCTGCACACATTGCCGTTATGTCGCTGTTGAGTTTGTTATCTTTGGAAACATACCTTTCCGTCACCAATCTTTTTATTTCAATTTTTTCTCCTCCTTTCACTAAAACAGACAGGTTGGCTACAAAGGGAAATGAATACGTTGATAAGAGGAAGAACATTCCATTTTATAAAGAGTCATATAATATAATATGAGGTATTAATTGCTTTGGAATTGTAAGTATTTAATAAGAGTAAAATATAGTAAAATGATGCTAGATACACAAATGAATTTATTCATATATATATTTTGTATTGCTTTAAAAAGGATTATAATGTTTGAAATGTTCAACCCTATTGAGTTTGACGTTTAGAGATTATTGGAAGGCTTGACTATGTGTATAAAAACACTTTGTAATATTTATAAACCAATGGTACTGAATTTTTTACAAGTTTTTAATATACATACTATGTAATCTAATGTTTACGAAATTTCAAGTAAAAATATTGAAAATATAAGGAGAAATAAATACATAGGTATATAAGACATTGGCAACTAAGAGAGCAGAGCTGAGATTGGGTGGAAGAGAGGGTGTTTTTCTCGGGCAACATACCAAACTATGTTGCCACACGTCACCACGTTACAATTAATTTCCTATTTTACGTGATTCACGTCTTACGTATCTATTTTTTAACTTTTAAAAACAAAATATATTTGTTATACATGTGGGAACAAAGTCAAGAAAGGCCGATAAATTTATAGGAGTAACATGGAAGATATAAAGTAATTTTAAAAGGATGTGCTTGAAAAACACACCTCCAGCTCATTAGAATTACCATATGAAAGCTGAATATTCAATGATCATCCAGCAAATATTGTACAATGTATTGGAAAAAAAAACTGTTTCAACCAAACTAGTTAAAGGATCTAACTTAATTTTGATAAATGGACCTAAAACATGAACAATTCTTATTTTTGTTGGTATTTTCTTATTATTAATTAAAGATTTATCATAATTATTGTGTCGAATTATTTTGTTAATCAGACATTATTCTAATGATTTCATATACTCATTGATGTAATAATTAATTAAGATATAGGCATTAGTCGGATTAAAATTTTAACAGCTAATGTTATTATTGAAGACATCAGAGAGCATAATGGTTCTATTTCAAATTCAATTATATTAACACTATTAAATGCTTGAATAGGATTTATATTCAACTTGAAAGCATATCGTATACAATTATCGTATATAATTAAACATATACAATTAATGATATGAAAATACATATTAAAAAAACTAGATGTTACAAAACTGAACAGAAACTCTAATTTTTATATTAAAAGCTACATTTAACAAATAATGCACTAAACCATGTATATTATTTATTAAAATAAAGAACATTATATCAAAAAATTATTATTCGTATGATATTTTTGATAATGGTTTGCAATAAAATACGATCAATAACGATCAATAAATAAATACGATCAATAAAATACGATCAAATATGATCAATAAATAAATACGATCAAAATATATGATCAATAAATAAATACGATCAATAAGATACGATCAATAACGATCAATGAATAAATACGATCAAATACGATCAATAAAATACGATCAATAACGATCAATGAATAAATACGGTCAAATACGATCAATAACGATCAATGAATAAATACGATCAATAAATAAATACGATCAATAAAATACGATCAATAACGATCAATAAATAAATACGATCAATAAATAAATACGATCAATAAAATACGATCAAATACGATCAATAAATAAATACGATCAATAAAATACGATCAATAACGATCAACAAATAAATGCGATCAATCAAATAGGATCAATATCCACAGCAATGGAGTATATTATACGACTTAATAATGTCCTTTTTTCTCTGGGTAAATAGTGCCTCAGTTATCCCTAACATCAATACTGACAAAGCATCATAGCTATCATTAGCAGGTCAGTATAGGTACCGAACTGAGTGATTGAGTCGTAGCTGTCATGCTATACTGTAGGACTGAGTGTAGGTATGATGTAGTAACGGCTATAACTAGTGGTATTATATTTTAATAGCCAGTATAATTAACTAGTGAAAGAGTTATCTAGTAACCAGTATAACTGGTGATAATATTCTATCTAGTATAGCCAGTATAATTCGTAACAACATGTTATCTAGTAATCAGTATAACTAGTGGTAATATATTATCTAGCAGCTAGTATAACTAGCTTAAATATTATTTAGTAACCAGTATAAGTAGTGATGAAATATTATCTAGTAAAAATTATAATTATAGTAATGATAAATTATCTAGTAATCATTATAACTAGTGATGATATATAATCTAGTAACCAGTATAATTATAGTGATGATATATTATTTAGTACTCAAGTAACGAGAATATCTAGTGATAATTTTTTCTAGTTGTAATTAAATGCAAAATTGAAGTATCCGTTGAAATCTGATATATGAAATAAAAAAAACAACTAATGAATAATCAAGAATATATAAAAATGTAACATTAACTACACCATATATATATAATAAGATGCATCTGTCTACCAGTCAGTAGTTTCAATGTATCAAATGTTGTTTCAGTTTTCATTCTACCAAGAAAAATAGTTCATTATTTTTCAATTTTCTTATAGATTTTTAATTATTATTAGCTCAAGACTATTATAATTTTATTCGATCAGTTTATCTAAATTTACCAAATATCAGCTCAGATTCTATCGAAATGACTGCAAATATCCCCTCTTCTTTTACAACAGTCAATCAATTCAAAAGAGAGTGAATGCAAACTGGAGGTAGAACAGAGAGAAATGTTACTGAGTCAGTCTGCGAAAAGATAACTGAGAATCAGGCTGAATAATCAAGAGATTGTTTGGACTGTAACAGAAAGCCTCTGATTTTTATTTTACTCAGTCAACAGAATGAGTTGGACAGGTGGATATCTTCCATGACAAAAGGAGAAGGGTGATTTAATGATCCAAACTGGGAATTGTAGTTCTAAGTTATTATATTCAACAAGAAACGGCTTTTGATAAAGTTTTACAGCAAAAAAAAAAAATTCAAATTTTTCAAATTATTCCATACCTACATTTCATAACAATAAATTTATTCAATACTAAAACCTATAATATATATATCATTAGAATGGTATGTTATCTATAATATTATTCTAATTTACTCAGATAATGCCATTACCCATACGCTATTTACAGCCCAATAACAAGCTGCCCATACGAAAATATACCCATCCCATTACTTCTATAAAGATGTACGAATTCCATCCGCTATCGAAACTCCATTCCGAAAGAAAGATCTCGGGGCGTAGCAACCAAATGGGAAAACATTGGACCTGATCCCTTTCTTACGGTGTCTTGTTGCGGTGGGATGTATCACAATGGTGAGAGACATATGGGAAATTGAAACCTGAACTTAAAGGTGATTACCAAGATCAAATTCGAAGAAATCAAGTATCAAGATCAACAGAAAAATTTAGAATGAATTATTATTAAATTTTGTTACCTCATGTAAATCAAATGAAGTTTTTTCAATAAAGAGTAAACCAACTCAATCAATTCATTTATTTTTACTCACAAAATTTTTTAAGAAAATTTCAATTGAATTGAGCTTTTGATTTACTTGAAAAGGTTTCTTCAATGATACTTATAAATATTATGTACTTTTGATCAATTTGTAGAATCATTCGAAACATATTTTATACATAAATTTGACATCTTCCATATTTTATTGATACAAATTGTGTATTCAGTGTACATTATGACCCAAAAAAAGATTGAACTGCTTGACAGTTCAGAATAATTATCTTTGAAGTAATTTAATTCGTCTATTCTCATTTAGCTTTCAATATTTAATTAGTAGTTCAGATTGTCCTTTAATTTACCGTAATAGAGTACAGTGTCTTAATTAATTAGTAACTGCTATAGCATCACAATTTACAGAAACATAGGGAGTAAAACAATTCAATATGCAATCACCATCTTGCTAACTGATAATGAATGCGACCTTCAAAATTGGTAGTCTTAGCTTACGGTATAATTGCGAGAAGATAAGAAAAATATAATTAATGTTTATTGAATATGTAAATGCATCAATGAAATTTAAATTTTATGAAAATGAAATGAAAATATATAATTTCTACTAATAGGATCAAAATATCTGTAAAATCATGAAACAACTAATTTATTTAAATCATAGCATATTGTAAGTAATATTGATGAATAATTCGACGAGTTTTACTGAATAATATTATTACCTAAGTTGAATTGAATTCAAAAGCATCTCATTGTTTGATCATGCAGTAAAATAATTATATTTTAAATAAATGACACTTGCAAAAGGAAGAATTAATTAAACTAGTTTCAGATTTAGCAATGACTGATCAGTTTATCAATGAGTTTTATACGAAGGAAGTCAATTTAAAAAATGAAATATGGAACAATTGTTATTCCCTGGTCTTACGTACTACCTGGTAAGTTTACTGTTTAACAGAACCTTTTTAATTAATTCCTACATCTTATAATCACAAGTTATTGGTTATGATTCGGGTTGTGAAAATATGCATTTAAAATCATAAATCTTAATAATATCAAAGACGAAATGAAATGAAATGGTATCGAATACTATATACCGCTGGTGTTGAACGATTCGATCGTCTTTAATTCAATCCGTCTATAATATTTTTAGGATCTATGATTTTAAACGCATATTGTCACAACACTAGTTATGATTTTACTGAACACTTCCACAGTAACTGAATCGTGAAGAGTAGCTAAGTCATCTACTAAGGAACTTAGGATTATACATATCTTTATTTCTAACTAGATAGAATATAATATATTCAACCATAATTCTAGATATCATATTTAAATAAGAATTTATTCCCCAACTAAAGTGTCAATATTATATAAGAAATACACTGTACTTAATTGTCTCATTTTCAGTTAATAAGTACAATATATCTTTAAACACGTCAAGTAACGATCCCCTCGCAAATAACTCCATTTTATGTGATATTATTTGGTTAATTTAATATCAGGCAGCTACCATATCTATAGTTGTTCTGAATCGTTTTCTGTCTTATTCATGTATTGATAGGAATAGAAAGGTAATGCTGTTTTATTTCAAAGTCTTGCGCTAGATACGAAGCTCTTTTACTTTTATTCCAATACTGGGCGTTAATTTATGTACGGCAACTTGTATATCCAGAGACTTCAATTAAGAGAAGGCTGTGATTTCTCAGCCAATTTTCCAGATGTTGCAACTCATCTCAGTTGGCAATTTTCAGAGATCTTCATCGGAATTCTAAACAGTCCTTCTTGTTAGCCAAGAAGGTATTATCAGAAGTATATTAGAAATAATTGGATTAGCTAGAAACACTCGAACTAACACACAAAAAGCAAAATACAAACTTCCAGTCAGAGCAAAACTATGAATATTTCATGAAGTGGAAATCAGAAAGTGATGCAAGCCACGATTGTACTTTGCAGATTGTTCTCAGATCAGAGGATTTTCAGGAGCTTAAACTGTAGATCAGCAGTGGAGATGCAATTACATTTAGATTTGAAAACTAACCGGAGGTGCACTCATGTCGAGATACGCAGAGATACGTATGCAGGGATGCACACACAGCGATTACACATACAAGAATTACACATACAAGCAGATTATGAGGGGATTATATAATATATGTATGTAGGGATTAAGTTACCAGGGATTAAATATACTACATTATACTGGGATTACGTATATAGGGAATAGGAATACAACAATTACGAATACCGTAATGAAGTTTACAGGAACTGCACACAAACACACACGCACACCGGGATTATGCATGTAGGGATTACGTATGCAGGGATTACGTATTCAGGGATTACTTATATAGGTATTGCACCGGAAAAATTACATCAAGAATCTAAAATTTACTACAGGTACACTCATGTCAGGATATTGAGAAATTAGGTATTTAGTGATTACGTATACAGGGAATTCACACACAGAGTTTACACATACATGAATTTCACATACAGGAATAACGTACACAGTGATCGCACACACCCTTAAACACCAGGATTACACATGCAGGGAATATATTTCTCCCCAAATTTTAAAACTAAATGGTAAATTAAATGTTGGGTTTAGTTGATATCAATATATATTAGTAAATTTTATCATATTTAATATTACATCTGAAAGTACAACATCTATCCAAATCAACAACAATAAATATAGTTCATAGGCTCAGGTTTATACATCAAACTAACAAAATAAAGAAGGCTGTGAGATTTTACTTCAGCCAGCTATTACAAAATCACAAAAGAGAGGAAAACTGTAAACTTGACCTCAACCGAATTATTATAATTAGGAGGGAGGCTGTGGGTTTCACCTCAACCAAAAATCACAGAAAAAGGAGAGCTGTAGGTTTTACCTCAGAATGTTTTTATTGTAAAGGGGAATGCTGTGAACTTGACCGCAGCCAAGTATCAAAATAGAAGTGGAGATTGTCATTCTGACCTCAGTCAAATATCAAAGATAAGGGAATGCTGCTAATTAACCGCAGCAAAGTTATTAACAATAAGAGGGAATGCTGTGATCTTGACCTCAGCCAAGTATCACAGTAAAGAGGAAGACTGTGATCTTGATTTTGACTAAATATCACATAAAGGGGAAAAGCTGTAAGTTTGACCTCAGCCGATTATTATCGCAGCAAAGGTGAATGATGTGATCTTTATCTTAGATAAGTATAACAGAAAGGAGAAAACTGTAAGTATGATCATATAGCTAGGGTTGTGACAATATACGTTAAAAATCATAGATCCTGAAATAATATAGACGGATTGGATTATTAAAGACTATTTAATCGTTCTAAACCAACGGAATATAGTATTCGATACCATTTCATTTTGTTTATGATATTCTCAATATCCATGATTTTAAACGCATGCTGTCACAACCCTGATCATAGTCAACTTAATTACCGTAGAGGAGAAGGCCACAACCAAGTATCACGAAGAAGAAAAGAATAACTATTAAATGGGGAGGCTGTAAATAAGATCAGGGTTAATCAGGGTTAATCCATCCAATCAATATATTACATAAAAGAGAGCTGAAGTTATTACCCTAAAAGAAGAGGATTTAAGGTTAACCTCATCCAAGTATCAGAGGAAAGGAGAAATCTGTGAGCTTGACCTCATCCAAGTATCACAGGAAAGGAGAAAGCTGTGAGCTTGACCTCATCCAAGTATCACAGGAAAGGAGAAATATGTGAGCTTGACCTCATCCAAGTATCACAGGAAAGGAGAAAGCTGTGAGCTTGACCTCATCCAAGTATCACAGGAAAGGAGAAATATGTGAGCTTGACCTCATCCAAGTATCACAGAAAAGGAGAAAGCTGTGAGCTTTACCTCAGGCAAGTATTGCAGGAATGGAAGAGTAGAGAGATTAAGGGGAAATAAGAGCTTGTTTCAATTCAAACAGCTTTTGAGCTTCAACATTATTTTCCATCGTTTCTTCAAACCATTTTCCAACTTATTTTCCGTTCTTAAGCAATTTTCATGGAGGATAAGAATTTAGACTTATTATTTTCTTAATTAAACATTTTAAATCGTTGACGATTATGGTATTAAAACTGTGAGCAATCAATCAAATGTCATCTTAATATTTTATTAATATAATCATAAATATACAAAATTCTAATAAATGACCTATATGATAAATATGCTCAATAATTCTATATGATATTTATCAATAGCATAAGTTATATTCTAATTAACCAAATACTTTCCCCTCTATTTATTAGGATAAATCACATCAAAATATAACTAAAAAATGGCTGCCATTCCGTTGCATGTTTATAATAAGCAAAGCCTCGATATTCTCAAAAAGAAATATCCACAAATATTATCTGCTAACGAGGTACATTTCTTCGATATAAAATCCGAACATTGACTGAAATAGGAGCACATCAAAGTATGGAGGTATTCTAAGTTTGAATTAATTAGGCACCAGCGTTATTTAGAATGATATTTATATAGAAAGGAAAGGTACTTCTTTTTGATGCTGGGACTAATAAATGTTTATATACATTTTATACCGACGCAAAGAGCTTGCAGTCTGGAAATAACTACAAACGTGAATATAATTTTATAATTAGTTGGTATGATATCTTTATTTTACATTAATATTCCTCATATGAATTTGTTCTGCTTAATAATGAACTAATCGAATAATATCTAAATAAGATCTTCTTCTTTTATTATGTAATAATTAATAGTAATTTCATATAACAGACCAATACTTTCCTTTACCTATTTCTTTCGGTGGGCAGTATGTATACATTCAATTCTTTCTTTTTGTAAATTCCAGCCAGACAAAACACATGGTCATTTTCAACAAATAAACGATAAGTCTAATATAAATAAATGTTCTTTTGCCTTCAGTGATACAATTCATAACAACAGGAATCATTCACAAACACAATATAAAGTTTTCAAATACCCGTATGCAGAAAGCACGAAACTCATATCAGATTCGAATAAAGATAAACAAACACCCGGATGTTTTATCACAGTATTGCTCTTCTGAATCGTGGAACGGTTTTATTTTGTTTATTTATTCAAGTGGAGAGTGGGTGTAAATATAATACAGTATATTGAAATAATTATACTTATTTCACACATATTGAATTTTTAAGTACTAATTTAAAATTCAACATAATGTGAACGTTTTAAACAATGGCCAACTAATTTTGCTTTTTCATTCTTTTATTGTAAAAAAATAGGTGGAGTATACCATAAAAACAAGAAAAATTACAATAATTCTCTCAGACAGATAATTACAAATGAAAGAAAGATATTAAAATTGGTGCATACCCAGTCAAGGGGATTTATTCCTGGGATATTCCCAGGAATAAATCCTTTTTGCCTGGGATAGGCCTGCTTCTCTACTGCACTTAATTGAACTAGGGAGAGTATAAACATCTTGATATCCATAGCTAGCGCGTATTTATAGAATTGCAAACCATCATACTTCATGCGCAAGAGCCGCCATCGCCAAAATTCTCGAACCTTGATGGTGAAAGAACAGTTGATAATAACAAGACTCATATGTTTTATTATTAATTCAACAGATGAAATATACATTCATTTATATAATTGAAATAATAGAAGATATAACCCGCACGTCAATTATTAAGAACTTTAGAAATTTTGAATAAGAGAGAAAATAATCTCATCAAATTAGGATTCAAGATGAAAATATTTAAAAATTCTTATCGATTTTTTCAGTTTTCAATGTTAAAAAAATTATAATGATCTAAATGATTTATATAATTATTGAATACGATAATTTACTATCACTATAGACTCAATAAACCAGCTGACTTTACATTGTTTATAACAGTACACAGAGTCAATTATTTATTCAATTGCGGGTTCTCTTTCGGGAGCAGATAGCACTGATGTTGGAATGGCTAGGCCTATATGGTCTTTATTTATTACGTCATCTTCTCTTTACGATGCCGAGGCATGGAATACAAATGCCCCCGAATGAACATAGGGTAACAGCGTATAAAATGCTATTAGTAGTGTATCGTTATTGTATATCTTCTATTGAATGAGCAACTGTGATGGCTGTGGTAAAATTGTTAGTAGAGACAAAAAATTGGTATTAGTTTGATGTATTTTTTCGGTTCTTTAGTAGCTAGGGTAAGTTACGAATTATCGGTCAGTTTCACATCTTCTATTATACATAGAAAAAGACATTAAACGATTAATATCTAATTTATATTTTAATTGGTATCCATGATACCTGCAGATATCATGGATACCAACTAAAACTAAAATTAAACTATTATTATTTTATATAATTTTTTATTTCTGCTAATATTTTCTATAAAAAAATTCCTCTGGTATCTCATTGGAATCTGGAAATTGTAACTTACCCCATCGAAATTTTGAAAAATATTTTAAATACTATTCTGAATGGAAGATTTTTTAAATCAGGATAATGAGTTTTATTAGGCATATTTAAAATATTTCTATTTGATAATTTTCTGTTTTCTTTAGTTTGTGGTAAAATTTCCAGTATTTCTTTTTTTTCATAAGCTATTGATGCTTTACGGAGTATTTACTTCCCTTAGCTATGAATAAGTTAAATTGAAATTTTATTCGACACTGTGACTGTATTACTATGACGTGTTACGTTGATAATGCTTTAAGATGAACATTGGTATAATTTGTACTGATGAACACATTGAACTAATTTCTATTATCTTTGTGACGGAGGTATAAACTGAAATGGCTTATTTAGGCTTCCTCACGCATGTCAGTGATCGGTCCGGGGCAGCACGTGGTCCGTCTCCTCTCAGTCATTCAGCGTCAGTGAAAAAATCTATCGTTACTTTAATTTCAACGGACACATTCACACAGTACCGGCTCCTCTCAGTGATGAAAATCCCTGACATGTTTGAAGCAGCCTTAATGTGAAAATTTACTACAAATATTATTTGGAAATCTAATCAACATTTTATTTGTATAATAACTAAATATAATCTGACCATTTTCTAAATATTATTTACATGTACAATCTGAATATGATTCTAATATCATCCAAATATGTAATTCATTTATTATCTGAATATTTATGCGCGTATTATAACTATATATTAATATTTGAAGAATTAGAATTGTACAGAATATTTTCATGAGTAATGATGATGTCTCCGAGTCTCAAAATAAGAATATGCATTTTCCTAAATTAGCAGAGGCAAGACAGTTCCATAGAAGTAGAATTTCTGTGGAATGAGGACAAAAATAACGAAAAAATGTTTCTTCTCGAAAATGAGAAGGTGAAAAATATATACGTTAGATAGCTGAATATTTGCCATTTTGGTTTTATAAAGTTTTATACATTTCTTTATTTTAATTAAAGAAAAAAAACTATAATCTTTCATTGTTGATTTTATTGTATTTCTGTAGTTTGATTATTAGAAGTTTTGTGTCAAATGGATTTTCTTTAAGATCTCTACCAGTTCCTATATTTCAAATCCCAGTCTTCAACTCTCATGTCCTTTCTTTTTGGGTTTTAAATCCTTTTGTTTCCTCCAAAATCCCATCCGGAGACTGGTTATGAAATTTTCTTTGGAAATTTAAAATGAAACCTCGGCTATCTTTTAAAAAGGAATTTATTTATAAAGATTGGGAACAAAATTAAATGATTTGATTGAAATGATTTATTAGGAATGAGATATTGATTTATAATTCAATTAAATAATCGGTTTTAATTATCATTGATGAAACAATTTCTTTATAGTAGTTTTGTATTCAGGTATTGCTTCAAATGTTTCTACTTGCAATTAAACATCGAATCATTATAAACCTAATTGGAATAATAAATGTTTATATAGAACATTATTGATATATAATATATTTTCAAATACTTCAAACATATTTGTCAAGTTTCTTTAAGTAAATTTTCATATTTGAATATGTTCAAAGAACAAAAGTTTTCAGACATCATAATTTATTATTTAAAAATTTTCACGTTATGTGATTGTGGAATTTACTTACAGTATTCAAATGTTAATTATTCTTTATTATAAATGAAAACAACATCTTAATAGCAACCTTACTAAACATTAAATATTTACAATACATCATATCGCTATGATACTCATCTCATTAATTTTTTTTTTTGCAAAGATTTCTCAGTTTCAATTTGCAATCATATACTTATCTGACATTTTGATAATGAACTCATTTCCAATAAACTTGAATTACCAATTTGGCGATTGTATTGCACTCGATTTTGTCAAGCGTAACTCAATAGCATTATTGGTACATCATTATTGGGTAACATTAATAGGCAGTTAGTTAATAGGCTCTTTCTGAGGTTATTGTCGATATGAACACATCGGGTAACTGAATATCTTTCAATATGTTTCTTGGTGAATAAATTAATTGAATGATAATACTGAGAAAAAAAACGAGTCAAATTGATTCAAAATTTGAATTTTCAGTTAGTCCCAAAATAGGTTCAAAAATGTGGGTCAATACTTTACTGAAAAACCAGAGTCATATTGACTCCTAATTCATAGTCAGATTGACTCAGGTAGAGTCAATCAAGAAAAGGACTCCAATTTAGAGTTTTGCCAGCCTTGACTCAAGCGATGAGTCAGGTTGACTCGCAATTTTTTTTCAGTGTGAGCAGCGCGTAAATGTTGTACTCCATAAATAATATACTGAGCGAAATATAGAAGAAGAAAAAGTTTTAAATTAAAGTATTTATTCATACATAAGAACATATTTTATGCAGTATCTAAGGTAAAAGCATAGCTTTTCTAGATTCTCTATTATAAAAGAAAAGTCCATAAATTTTTTATTCCATAAAATATTGTCCATAATTTAGTATAGTCCCTAAATTGTACTATCAATTATTCATGAGTTCTACTCTAATTACTTTGTAAATATACTGTAGATATAGAAAATACAAAAAGAAAATATGTTGGATTGATCAAACCAGATTGAAATATTTCAATGACAGTTATTTAAGTGTTTGTAATTTTCTTCTCGAAGATCCAAGAATTTTCAAAGTTAAATGATGGGTGGTCAATATTTCCCATCATAATAATATCATGGATTGGATATCACTCACATTATAATAATATCACAGTTCACTCATTCCTTATGGAGGCCCCAAGTAGGCCCAAATATTCAAGGCGATGGATAGGACGTGATAGAGAGATGGATGTCTTTTCCACCCAACAAGTGGTAAGTAAAAGAAATATATGAGTGGTGTGGGAATAATGAATTATATATTAATCTTTAGGGATATAATTGTAACAAGCTGATATTATAAATTGTAGTTTTATGATTGTTACAGTATTATTATAGTTACTAGTATTGTTACTGTTACCAGTATAGTTCTAGTCAATCCTCGCACCTTATGTACTCGTTCTAAATCAAAATACTTTATTTAACAAATAAGATAGATAAAAAACACTTCAATCTAAATAGTACATAAACTTAAATAGGTTCCTATAACTCAAATATATTTTGATTTATTGCTTCAACACTAATCATTCTGAACAGTTCAGCACAAGAATTCTAGTTCAGCTCAGATCTAGTTATTACTGCATATTACTAGATAGATGTTTCTAACTCATTATCATAATAAGTATTCTAGATGATTTAGGTACGACTTTATCCGTTATAAATATAACGCATTCCTTCGCCACCGCTTTTCAGTTTGCTACCAAAATCTAATAAACTGGTGATTGGATATTGACCAATCGTCTCACCAGGTTTCAAGCAATATGGTTCATTACTTTTGAGTTATTGAGTTTCAAATGACCTTGACCTTTGACCGGATCGCGTCCAAAACTCTACCATTTTGTTTCTGGATATTGCCCAATCGTTCCATCATATTTCAGACAATTTGGTTAAATACTTTTTGAGTTATTCAGTTCTAAATGGCCTTGACCTTAATCTTTGACCTTTGACCTGATCGCTCCCAAAATATAACAAAATTGTTTCTGTATATTGACAAATCTTCCCACCAAGTTTCATGCAATATGGTTCAAAAAATTTTCAGTAATAAATGACCATGACCTTGACCTTTGAACGGGTCACTCCCCAAATTCTACCAGCAGATTACTGGGCATGAACCAATCGTTTCACCAAATTTTAGACAATTTGGTTGGACACTTTTTCAGTTATGCGAATAACAAGAAGATAAATAAATAAATAAATAAATAAATAAATGCCGTCAATAATATAACAATCCCGCATTCTGCGAAGGTAATAACAAAAGAATTCAATGTACTGCAGTTTATACCATTGCAATAAAAATTTACCATTAAAATAAAAGTTTTAGTTCGCTACTGCGTGACTAATAAATATAATTATCCAAAATACACCAATCACATTCGATTCAAATTCAACAATTGATTATAAAAGAAATGTAAATCGACCAAATTACATCTCCATTTTATGGCACAGTAATTTCTTCAAATACTTAATCGTGTACGTATTTATACAAATTGTATCTAAAGCAATCGATATTCTCTTCAAGGCACTGGAAAGTGTTCCTCCCCAAGTCCCTCGTTACTCCCAATGGCAAAGAAGAAGAAGAAGAAGAAGCCAAATGGTTTTCTGATGCACATTTATGAGTCTCGTCATCAGCTCGCAGTCGTTAGAGCAAGGATAAGATATCGGCAAAATAGTCAATAGACGCCATTACTTATATGGATGTTGTTATGTAAGCATTAGTGTCTCAATATAATATACAAAGTGCCTCATTTATGTAACTTTAACGATATTGTGTTATAAACAAGCTTTATATGTTGAAAACGATATCTAACATGTCTTAAGTAGTTAAAATACACTTTGAAAAATTCCAAGACGCTTTAACACACTGTAACAAGTTAAAACACGCTTTAACAAGCCCAGAGACACTTTAAGGAGCCCAGAAACACTTTAAGGAGCCCAGACACACTTTAAGGAGCCCAGAAACACTTTAAGGAGCCCAGAAACACTTTAAGGAGCCCAGACACACTTTAAGGAGCCCAGACACACTTAAAGGAGCCCAGAAACACTTTAAGGAGCCCAGAAACACTTTAAGGAGCCCAGAAACACTTTAAGGAGCCCAGACACACTTTAAGGAGCCCAGACACACTTAAAGGAGCCCAGACACACTTTAAGGAGCCCAGACACACTTAAAGGAGCCCAGAGACACTTTAAGGAGCCCAGACACACTTTAAGGAGCCCAGACACACTTAAAGGAGCCCAGACACACTTTAAGGAGCCCAGACACACTTAAAGGAGCCCAGAGACACTTTAAGGAGCCCAGACACACTTTAAGGAGCCCAGACACACTTTAAGGAGCCCAGACACACTTAAAGGAGCCCAGACACACTTTAAGGAGCCCAGACACACTTAAAGGAGCCCAGAAACACTTTAAGGAGCCCAGACACACTTTAAGGAGCCCAGACACACTTAAAGGAGCCCAGACACACTTTAAGGAGCCCAGACACACTTAAAGGAGCCCAGAGACACTTTAAGGAGCCCAGAGACAATTCAAGGAGCCCAGACACACTTAAAGGAGCCCAGACACACTTTAAGGAGCCCAGAGACATTTTAAGGAGCCCAGACACACTTAAAGGAGCCCAGACACACTTAAAGGAGCCCAGAGACACTTTAAGGAGCCCAGAGACAATTCAAGGAGCCCAGACACACTTTAAGGAGCCCAGACACACTTTAAGGAGCCCAGATACAGTTTAAGGAGCACAGACACACTTAAACGCGTCCAGAAAATTTTTAAATTCCCTAATACACTTTAACAAACCTAAAGACACTTTAACAGATCCAAGACTCTTTAACAAGCCCAAAGACACTTTAACAAGACTAAAGACACTTTAACAATCCCAGAGACTTTTCAACAAGACTAAAGACTCTTTAACAATCCCAACGACACTTTAACAATCCCAAAGACACTTTAACAAGCCCAAAGACACTTTAACAAGACTAAAGACACTTTAACAATCCCAGAGACTTTTCAACAAGACTAAAGACACTTTAACAATCCCAGAGACTTTTCAACAAGACTAAAGACTCTTTAACAATCCCAACGACACTTTAACAAGCACAAAGACACTTTAACAATCCCAAAGACACTTTACAAGACCAGAGACTCTATAACAAACTCAAAATAGTATTTGATGTAGTACAACAATTTCAAACAATCTGTATTTGTTCAGTTTCTCTTGTACTCAGTTGTTATAAAATATTTCTAGGCAACTCGCAGATGTTTCTCTACTCTTTATAACAGTAATGAATCAGGTAATGTTTTGGCAATAAAAATGATTTATTGTCTCCTTTGCTCTTCAGATGACCGTAGAAATTATGGAGATAAATTGGGGCTAACTAGTAATTTAATGGCTTCAATAATTCAAGAACTATATTGCAATTATAGGGTTTAGTAAAGGCAATGGAATGGATAGTGAAAAATGAACGCGTGAGAAGCTCCTATAGATTTATTCTTTATATGTATTTAACAACCTTATGATTATTTTTAGAAAAGGAATTATTGAATTTGAACAATTTCAATAGTATTTATCGACAGTATTGAGCATTAGAATCAAATTCAAGTACTTAAAAATGTTATTTAATGAAATAAATCATTTTTGTATTAATTAAGTAGAGAAAAATACTTCTAATATTCGATATAACGTACATAAAAAGAAAAACATTGGAATTAGTATTAGTTCCTAGAGTACATAATGAAAGTGATCTCATTTGATTCTCACCATTTTTCTTCTTAATAAAATGCTAGTGACTTTATTTCAAGATACTGTCATTTAGAGACTGAATTTAAAGAACAAAACAAACAGTCTACGTCCAAGACACTGGACATCAAATGGAGAAAAATTGTAACTGTAGCCAGAGACAACAGGACTTGACTTTAATGCATATAATTTAGAAATATATCTGAACATTGCCTTCAGTTGCAGACAATAAATATTCTCTGTGTTCTTGTTCTTCTTCTTCTTGTTTACAGAGACCGACAGAATGTCTCCTTCGCAGCTGAATTATTTGAAGAGGCAAATGTTCTCCTGGGCTTACAATTGTAGGACCCGAAGAAATTTATCAGATGCGACTCTCAAGAAGGTCTTTATTACTGACTTGGTTCCTTTGGTGTAACATTTTCAAAACTGAAAAAGGTTTGAAAACGAGGTATCTTATGGTAAACTATCATTTCAAATCTGAAATTAGAATTCAAGTTCCAAATATGTTTAATTTTTTTTTCGCTAAATCTTCCATGACAGAAAATAGGGTAAACACTCAATCACCGGACATCTATATTCTACAGTACTTGAAACATAGATCGTAGATCACGTAAACATAGATCATCAACCAGTTTCTGATTGATTCACTATGACTAGGGTTGTGACAACATGCGTTTAAAATCATAGATCTTAAGAAAATCATAGACGAAACTAAATGAAATGGTATCGAATACTATATACCGCTGGTTTAGAACGGGAGAGGTGCCTTAGGTATAAAGGCCTAACACCGAATCACTTATCTCAAATCGTATTACGTAATAATAGTTATAACGAAAACCGTACTAGCACCTAATTGAATAAAGAAAACAAGGACTGAGATCGAATACTTTAAAATATATGGTAATAGAATAAATATTATTATAATAAATGCGAACACAAACTAATCATATCTGTAAAAACCGGACAGAGATAAATAGTCTTACCACAAACACTACTTTGAGATAATAAATTTAATATAAGTCGTACTTGATGGTATGGAATACAAAAAAAAGTTATTTTATATCTAAAAGTAATATAGCAAATAGTACTCAAGTAGTCTATCCTCTAAATAAACGGTAATAATATAAATATTTCTTATGCAAATCGTATACAGACCAATTTTTTTTAAATAAAACTTACTTAGATCAAATGATACGAAGATATTTGTATTTAACATAAAGAAATACAATAAAAATAGTTCTGGGGTATAAAGTATTAGTACAAGCCGTACTGAATCATTCAAATTTAAAATAAATAATCTTTAAACCTAATGAATTTAAAGCAAATAAAATCTCCACAAACTTTTTTAAAAACAATCGTACTCCGGTAAGAATATTTATCTATAATAGGAACTAGGTATAAAGTTTCAATGCAAACCTGTACTAAGGTCTAAAATCTTTATGAAAAACCTACCAAGGACTAATATCAATAAAATAAGAGGGACTTGGCAATAAAGAAATAAGACAAACAGTCTTACAACCATTCAATCATATGAAAAACAGTACCCAGATACAAATACTTTCAAGATAATGGACTTTGCATCGAAAGACCTAGCTTCTAATCGTATTTACATCTAATAGAACTGCGCAAATGTGATTTACTTATTATGATCTCAAGGCCGACTGTAACTTGGGCAAACTGGCCTGAGGTCTAAAGAATTTATGTCGAAAGCTCCACCTACCACCATTCCCCCTCCCTCTCTCACACACAAAGGGGCGGGGCACGGACACCGTCATTCTTTTCAGTGCAGATTGAACCGTGGTGGGGTGCACTCACTACCTTTTCGCGCATCAAAATTTCTTTTAGGGTAAAATATATTGCTATTAGATTATAGTTGTACATAGCTAATACAGTATATTATAATAACCACCAATTTGAAGTTGGAATGGAACAAGGTATCAATAAACGGGTCTCGCATATAGTTTATTAAAATTTTATCTCCACAAAGAGTGAAAAATATTTAACACATGATTACATTTACTATAAATCAACCTTATTCCTTACAAAATTGTAATCATAATATTCTGACATAATTATGAGAACTAATTACAGGCAGGCCTCGCTTTAATAAAAGTGGTACTCATTTCGAGTCATGTCTCGGAATTGATTACCGTTTGTATAAAACATCAATATTATAATCCAGATGAGGTTATTGAAGCAATGGTTTAGAAATTCAACATGTTCCATTTTAGGGTTAGTTCAGTGTTATCACACGGTTCCATATTTTCGAACACTTAAAAATCTCTTGTGTAATAAATAATAATAATTATTTATTTTTGATTTAAATTGGTATCCATTAACAAATTTGAATAATAATTATAATTTTTATATATTCTTTTCTGACGTGTACCAATAACTTGAAACTTAGTACTCTTCTTCCTAAAATATTTCATAGAGCATAAAATTGCTGTTTGTTAAATGTAGAACAATAATTATAGAAGTCTAAGTATACTGAAGGCCTTGCTACACGGTGAGAGAACTGTCGTGACAGTGGACAGCAGCTGTCCCTGTGTAATCGCATGCCAGTAGCTCAATGTAATAGCATTGAATTTCCATGACAGTTACTCGACCGATGCAGTCACACTGTGCGAGTAGCTGTACTACAGTAACTCGCTAGGCCAACTCGCACCGTGTAACAAAGCCTTCAGTGAGAGTAACCTACGATTGGATTTTAAAACATCTATTCTAATAATTTCCCTCGTGTGTTTATTTATTTGGTGTCAGTTACGCACGGGAATATATTGACTTGGATGTTTAAATTCCAGTTTTTATTCAATTTTTTAATGTATTTTATCTACAGTATAAAATAAATTAGACATACCAGAAAATAAAATTTTAATTGAATTCATTAAAAGTAATCCCTTAATAATGGGAAATAAATTGGTATTCATGATGACCCGTTATTTTTAACGGGAAAGTACACCAGTATTTTAATAAACAATATTTCTAGCAGATTTCT
Source organism: Caprella mutica (assembly GCA_947561585.1). Taxonomy (NCBI): domain Eukaryota; kingdom Metazoa; phylum Arthropoda; class Malacostraca; order Amphipoda; family Caprellidae; genus Caprella; species Caprella mutica. The sequence continues at coordinate 189,882 of CANNZV010000847.1, read as the reverse complement.
TAGCTCGTTTTCAAGTTTGTAGAAAGAAATTAAATACAAGTTTCAGTTAACCGAACGCAAATCAGTAATGCAAGAGTTCTTTACTTTAAGGAAGCAATTTCACTTCCTTTCTAATTTCATGTACTGTAACACACATGAATCCACCCAATATTTTCCTATTCATTCACATTGGTTCTTAATAGAAGAATCCAAACTTCTGTATTTCTTTATCTAACTTCTATAGAAAACAGTAGCAGAAATTACTGCTTAACTAATGTTCTGTCTAGGCAGATCTACTAAAACACCACTTAGTTGGACTACTATGTCCAAAGTCTACTTCTAGTCCAACTATGACTACAATGTCATAGTTGTATTCTACTATGGTAACCGGAAACAGCACATTTTCTAACTTGAGTTTATTAAGAAACTTCTACCAACTAAACAACTATTGTTAAATAAGATGAGAGTTAGAGTTAAAACGCACGCATATACCATTTAAAAGAACACTTATTAATTAAATAACCATATCTAGTTATATTACTACCATTTAAAAAAATGAAAAATGCAGATTCTCGCAGAATAAAACAACATTATCATCGTGAAACTCTGAACAGCTAAAAATGGAATTTCATAATTTAGAATAATGTATTTACATAATGTATATTTTTTATTGATATTTCAAATACAAAAGATCCTAATTCGTTTCACGGTATCAAATATATTTATCATATAAAAATTGTAATATAGATAAGTAGCAGTTTATTAAAATGCTTTTGATGACACCACCGCTAAGAGAACTGCATGTCCAGTTGTCCACTGAAAGGAGTCACCATTTCACCACATTGCTTCAGCTCAATTCATGAAGAGGATAGGATCTGCGTAAAAATAAACATTCATATAGAGTATATTATTTCTGGAAGTTTTTTTTTAACTTTTATAAGCAAATATCACTAAGTGAATCAAATTATTGGAAAAAATATTATTTCTTCATTTTCATATTATTATCTACATGAAAGATTGTGAAATTATAAAGCTCAAGAATTAAGATAAAAGTAAAAAGTGGCAAAATCAATTATCTCTAATGTTGTGATTTATTATTTTTAATAATACCTATTGATAAATGAATAAGATACATAATTTGAAATTCAACAAAAAATGTATCCACTGCCATTGAATAAGCATGAATCTACATATTCATCAGCCTACTATAATAGTCATGACATGCATATTATATTGGGACAAATACTTAGATTAATTACATAACTATTATATATAACAGTAGCATAATACAGGTTTTTTTTACTTATTTGTCCCGATTCTAAACTTGAATAACTATGCATCCAATTGGCCGATTTAAACAAATTAATTATTCGGGGTTGATAATATAAGCAACTACATTAATCTTTACTAAATTTCGTTATGCCCACCATTGGATTCAAAATTAAACTAAGACTCGTCACAAAGTTAACCATAGCTGCAGATATCATTTCTTGAGAAACCTGACTAAACGCTATTGTAATGGCGGCTTTCAGATGATTTAACCTTTCATAGTTCTGTTTATTGACGAGTCTTTGATTAAAACCCAGGAAGAAAAAGTCTACCGGACTCAAGTCAAGTGAGCGAGAAAGCCGGTAATAAGGTCTTACCGGCTTAATAAGGTCTTAATAATATTTCCAATCCCCCTGCCAGGGAACTTTTCATTTAAATAGCTATGTCCTGACGTCCTTTTTGTGAGTGGGTGGGTGACTGACCAATGGGAAAAATTGTGGGCATTGATTCCCCCATCGATATGAAGTACTCCATCCGAAAAGAAGAGGAGTTTGATAAAATTGGCTCAACTTTTTACAAGCATCTTCAAAAACTTTAGAAGTTAATTTGCAGCCTACAATTTGAGAAAAAATACTTTAATTCCAAAGGTATATATAGGGAACCTGTTTTACAAACCAAGTAAGACCATAAACAATGTGGAGTCGATTCAGACCAGGTTTGTGTAAATCAGCTAATTGGATGCAAACTTATCCAACTTTAGAATCGGAAGAAATAAAAAACACACCCTGCACTTCTATTCAATTGCAGTGGATGAACACATTGTACGACTTACCTCAGTGCGTTTGCAGTAGGGTTTGCCAATAATTCAGGAGTGATGCTGGGAGAAGTGTTCGGGGTCTTTGCAAAAAACCTCATCTGAAACGAAGTAAACCTTGCTGAGAACACCAGCTGAAAAAAGAGGTTATTCCAAAAGCATTTGTCAATGTATGTACATTTATTCGAATAGGAAAGATAACATGTTTATCATGATACATTAATAAGCCAAATGCATTATAAACTACAATGATGTGCAATGTAAGGAAACAAATATTCTAGATTTAGAATATCGTTACTATTATTAATAACTGGAACTATTTCATTGATGTAAATAATATAGCTATACCTACCATTATATATATATTATAATCAACACAAACAACTTTGTAATAATGAGTTAAAACTAGAATATTATTTTAATTTCTTTAGTTTGTTACTTTATAATAAATACATAAGTAGAGTGTCCCAGAAAAATGTGCCCACTCTTTTGAGAGCTTTTAATTTTGCTATTAAGTGAAAAAATAGAAAAAAATACAGAAACTCACGAGAAATTCGCAGAAAAACTTTCAATTCGGAAAGGACATGTGGCAATTAACAACTTTAAAGACAATTGTTTAATTTGTTTTACAAAGGAAATCTTGCAAATACTTAATGACTACATCACTGCACCAGATCAGGAACTTTATGGTAATTCATTTGATATTTTAGGTTTATGTAGATTGGTGCACCAACCCATAGTAAAAAATTTGTACGAGTAATGGAGAACTGGTTCCTAAGACGTATTTGGTCAGAAAATATTGGAAAGGGATTTGATGTTTATTAGCCTACAAAAATCACTGATCTTTACCCATACATTTCTTTCGCTAATTAATCCTTTACTAGCTACATTGTACTTCTGTTTATTTCTTCATCACTAACTTATAGATCGATAAAAAATATTTTTTAAAGTAATATTGTACTAAATGATTTTAATTATGGCAATTAATACCACGGGATTATTTTTATGGGATATCATGTATATAAATAATTTAAGAGGATATTTAGAAAATTCACGCCAACTAAATAAAATAATGCAAAACAAAATAATGAATAATATTTGCTCAATAGAACAAAATTTATTCTCTTAATCATTAATGAAATAACGTTAGGAAGCTACAAGCTAGTTAATATAGAATAGCTTACCCTGCAAGTTAGGAGACAGAGTCGTTCCTGATGAAGATGAAGGTAAGGATTACCTCTATAGCCCAGATCCTGTTAGGTCAGTCTAAGTGATAAACGGTATGAAATCCTTTTCACTTTTAGCTGGTGGAAAGAAAGATTAGGTTACAATGGATTGATCAACTACAGTGAATGAATTGATTGATTGATCAACTTGTATAATACTCAATGATGATTATTCAAATGTTATTCAAAAACAGATACCTGTAATATCTATATCTATAGCTAGCAACAGGGCCTCATCTTAGTTTACTGCCAGAGTTGGTAACATTTGAGTGACACTAGCAGATATGAAGAACTTCACCCAGTAGATTATCCCAGAGTTACTTTAGAAATTTACAGTCACCATCTGATTGGGGATGAGACAAACAGAAATTAACGAGAAAAAACAATTACCTATGTCATATTTTTTAATTGATTATAGGATAAGTTGACTAATGATTTGATGGAAAATTATTCTTGACTATCAAGTATAGGAACATTAGAAATATGATGAATCTACATTTGTGAGATCTACATTTCTACAACCAGCTGGCCAGTCTTCCATTTGGCAGGTGAGTTTAAGAGAATAATATTGAGCACTTCAAATGCAAATGGAGAAAAATATCTGATATTTTTCCTATGCCACTAATACAATGTTATTTTGGAGAGAATTCATGATGTTTTGGTTATTTTGAAAGAAAATTTAGCTTTACTTGAGAGAAAACTTGACTTTCTTAGAAAAAACCTTTCTGTAGAATATACTATTGATGATGTTGAGGGGACGAAATACACAATATTTCTACGTAAGACAGGAAAGTAATCATTGTAGGGTGAAAATATTAAGCTTTTGAATACCGGTCACCACATTTAAGATAGGTATTTTTAAGAAGAGAGGTTTGGCTATCAGGTGGGAGATTTTTACTTGAGAACAATTTCGCTACATTTGTGCGGTACTTTACATAAATTTATTCTCAAGAGTGTTCAGCTAAATGGGTGACTTAGTCCAAAATTTGAAATATAATAAATGAGTAGTAAAGCATGTAAATAAGTGAAATAATCCAAAAATTGTGCATCAGAAGAGAATACTTTTCATTTACCCATTAAGCTTGGGACTTTCCTGACATAGGGACATAGGGTCTCAAAGTTAAATCCTGGTTCTTTAACTTTAAGCAACTTTTCATAAGAAAAAGTCTATCTTGCTGAACCTTATATATTCAAAATGGTTGCTTATTGAAAGAAGTGCAATAACTCATCACATATGTTTTGATTTATTGATTTTATGAGAGCTTTGAAGCTATAATATTAATTATGGTTTCTGTGGTTTGAGGCTGAAGTTAGTTAAGTGTGCTGCAATATGACATCCTAGTTTTAGGCTAACTGAATATATTTTAAGTTCTTTTCTTACTAATAGGCAATATTTGAAGTAATAGGGTACTCACACACTACAAGCGAAGGGAGTTCCGCTCTGCTTGCAGTATGACCTGCCCAGCATCTCTGCATATGAAAACCAATCAACATTAATGGTGCTCTGCCTGTATTGTGTATGTACCCTAACGCAGTAGCAATATTATGGCACCCTAACTGACTATGTTCTCAAACCACATAAACACTCATAAAATACATATCTTCAACAGGCGATGTAGAATCAATGAAACGGAACCTTTTCATTTACAAATTGCCCTTGATGACGTTATAATGTCTTTGGGTGAACATCTCGTCACTATCAAATGACCTGAAGTAGGGAGAGGAATAAATAGCCCTTGGAATTAATAGCCTCTCTTAACTTAACATTAAAAATTTGTGAACAATATTCTACCATTTATATTTGCTTCAGTTTCAGTGTATTTCAGAGATTCTACACAGGTCTAGACACCCATAAAATTAATAAATCTTAATCCAGTAAAATCTCTTATCATCATAAGCAATATTTTAGAATAAATTCAGTTCAGCAGGATTCAGAATTTCTTGAATAAAGGTGCTTAAAATTAAAAGGTCTGCAATATACCTGAGTGGTGGGTTCCTAAAATAATCAGAACAGCCCAGAATAACAGGATGGTTATGACAGACTAATATGGTCAGACTGAAGAAACTGGTTAAGTGCTATAGAATTTTTTATATTCCTTTTGTTCTCAAAATGTCCCATATTTTTTGCAGACTGGCTTAATATATATTTACTGAAAAGTAAGAACAGAAGCCAAAATGGAGGATTTCTTGGAGAAAACTTTACAAGGCAATTCCTGCAGTCTGGATAGAATGTTTAGTGTGAGAGACTCCTATTTTGACATCTGAGATGCAGCGGCGCCCGTTCTGACCTCTTGAAAGGCGGCAGCGCCCGTTCTGACCTCTTGAAAGGCGGCAGCGCCCGTTCTGACCTCTTCAAAGGCGACAGCGCCCGTTCTGACCTCTTCAAAGGCGACAGCGCCCGTTCTGACCTCTTCAAAGGCGACAGCGCCCGTTCTGACCTCTTCAAAGGCGACAGCGCCCGTTCTGACCTTTGAGAGGCGCCTGTTCTGACTTCTGAGCGGCAGCATAGTTTAAGAATTAAACAATGGTAGTACAGGGTGTCTGCAAGAAAAGTAATAGATTAAAAATGGTTAAATTAAAAAGATTGAAATAGGTTTAATATTAAAGATAAGAATTCCAAGTTTTATTTTATAAAAGACTACCACCAAACTCAATAAAGATGAAAAACCTTATTTTGTCACATTCAGTATAGAGAATTATAGCATAGGTTAACAAAAAAGTAGCCAATTTAAAAGGGCTGTAATTTGTAAACTATTTCAGCTATATGTACAACTGAAATAGGTTTCACCTAAAAGAGAAGAATCTTAAATTTATTTTGATATCATTCATTCATATGTAAAGAGTGTTTATAGGCTCATCTATAGAGCTTTAATATCATTTAGCGGTTTATTATCCCCAAGAAAGACACAATTAACAGTGAAACAGAGAAAACTTATCCTTTTATAATGTTTAAAAATGGATCCGTGATAACTATAATTTACTGATTTTAGGAATGACATTATGTTAAAATTATGAAATTATGTTAAGTGGAATGTCCACTTATTTATTTGATACACACGTTTTAAATGGAATACGATCATGAACCCATGCTAATACTCTACACAAAATTTGATTAAAAATCAATTTTAGTCTTGGATAAGTTTATTGAGTTTGGTGGTGGTGAAATAAAATAAAACTTTGAATTTTCTTCTTCAAAATGAAACCTATGTAAATCTTCTAGCAATATTAGTTAACAAATTATAACAATTTTAAATCCACTACTTTTTTGCACACCCTGTATATACATTGGATTCTAGTACAGTAAGTCATAAAAACAATTACTAAATGACCTCCATATATAATAAATCTTCATTCCTATCTGCCAATCAGATTCTGCATAATGTGTCTCCTGACTATCAGTCCTCAAGAGATTTTATTTCGACTTTGACATTTTGTCAAGAGTCTCAGCAGCAGATTCAGAATCTCCCTCAGCTAAATTAATTAATGTTAACATAGGAATTGATTCAAAATCTCTCTCAGCTAAGTTAATGATAACATAGGAATTGATTCAAAATCTCCCTCAGATAAATTAATGATGATAGGAATTAATTCAAGATGCATATCTCCTAGTACTAAACTCCTCCAGAGATCTGAAATTTCTAGAATTGGGTTCAGATTTGTCCTAGAGAATCTTGGGGAAAATGTTGCAAATTCTGCAGACTGGCTTATCAGACAGAACGTACAGTGGTGCAACGTACTGCTACTTTCATACGCCGCTATGCTTATAGATTTGTATCAAAAGCTGAAATTAACATCTGAACATACTTGAGTTATAAGCTACATATAGATATAAGTAGGTAACTATCTGACTCAGAGACTCTTGAGTTTTGATCATTTTTAATATAAGCCAATGAATTGACTGTAACATAATAACAAGGGATAAAAGGAGTCATTTTAAGTAGTTTTTCAGGAATACCATTAGTTTTGGAAACTCTGTTTACAAAATATTACCAGAAACCAGTCTGTACTTGGTGCAAAAAATTCCATAGACTTTTTAAAAAAGCTGAAAAATCCACCAATTTTTCAAAAATTTGGCTACTCCACAAACATTTTTCCAATTTATCTAGAATGGAAAACTCAAATTCTAACAGAGTTACTCATGAAAACTCAACTGCAGATTTTATTAATTATTAATCCTGCAGAGTATTAGTAAAGTTTGTAACATGCATAATTCAATTTTTTCATATAATAAGAAATATATAACTGATTTTTACATAGTTAAAAAGAGATAATGTGTAGTTTCTGCAGAGTTGTCTTCGGGATGAGTTTTCACATAGTTGATTTTGAATCTCTAACAGAGTTACTAGTCAATCAGAAGAGAGTTATTTATCAACCGAAAATTAGTGGTAACACTAATATAGGAATAATTAATAAATAGCTTAACATCCACCGACTTTGCTATAATATTATTTTCAAAGAGGAAAAATTACACTGACATGTTGGTGCAATTTACAATATAATGCAGTCTGGAATTCAGATATTTCTAAAACACCACGAAATAAAGTTTATAGTAGGTTAGGATATACTTTCGATCTGAATATAGCTTAAATAGGCTTATAGCCTATCAAGTTTGGGGGGTATGGAGAGCTGACAGACAGGAAAGGTACATATATTTGCAGTTTGTTTATCATGTATAATACCTATATCTCCGATTGATTCATGCATACTAAATGTTGAAATTACCTACGAGAAATCTGATAGAAAAATTTAGAAGTCAGCTAAAAGGTCTAAAACAGTGTACCTACAATGCTATGGTCTAGTCTGCAGAAGAAGTTACCTCGAGGCTCAAGTCTCAGCAAATACTTATATGATCCCACTCTGGAAAAAATGGTCTTTTCTGATGGATTAATTACTCTGTTGGAGTTTAGCAAACCTTAAAATACAGTAATAAATTAATAAGGATCTGTATAATCCGCAGCATTTAGCCTCTAAAATTCATCTGTTAGCCTAAGTTATTTCAAGGTCTCGATATAAGTTATATTGAGACCTTGAAATTAGTCTCCTGAATTATCCGGCGACAATTTTCAAATTAAATTATTTAAATCCTATGTTTGCATCATTACATCATTTACATGTAATTATTGGAGAGTATTTTAAATTCTTTGTACTTTTAGAGAGAAATTTGAAAATCTTTGGAGACAAATTGCCCCAAAAATTAAATATATCAATATATCTGGAGAGTGAAGACTGATTGTGCATGATTTGCAGACTGGGATACGTTAACCTATCTATCTAGGGGCCAAATAATAGTAATATCGTAATTCTCCTCTCACCAAATGAAAAAAAATCTCTCCAAAATGATCAAACTATCATAAATTCTCTCTAAAATAACATTGTAACATGGGAAATAAATCCAGATAATTGGAAATTTCTCGCCGTTTACAATTGAAGGGCTCGAAATAGCTGTCACAAACTCGCAATTAAAATGGAGAGAAAGGACATGCTTTCTTTCCTTGCCTAGGGAGCCTAGGGGCAGCTAAGGGGCCAAGTTAATGCCAGACTGCAGAATATGGAACATTTTTCCAAGACTCTCTGCATGAGATCATGAATTAATTCCTATGTTACCATTAATTTTGCTGCAGATATTCTGAATCTGCTGATGAGAGTCACAGAGTAACTCTCTCTCAAATCAAAATTTAAAAATCTCTGTCGGAGAAGAGACACATTATGCAGACTGGTGTTAATGTAATAAAACATGTCCAAACTAGACATTTTAATGGAGAGTTTGTGACAGTTGTTTTGAACTTTTGAGCCATGTCTCAGAGGGTCTGAGGCTGGAAAAGTTTCACAAAAAATCTGAGCCAAGCCCAGTCTGTATTTGGTGCACAAAATCCCACTGACTTTTTCAAAAAGCTGAAAAAATCCACCATAAATTTCCAGTAATTTGGCTGATCCACAAACATTTTCCCAATTTATACACCAAAAATTAATGGTAACATAGCAATAATTAGCAAAAAAATTTATCACGAAATACAGACTGGAGCCAAGCCAATTTGGCTCATTTTATGAAGGTTTCAAACCAAAATTATTAAATTAACATGGGAACATAGGAATTAATTCAAAATTTAAAGTCAATTAGACATATGGTCCTACCTAACTCCTCGCTGCAGAGAATGGTTATTGAGTCGCCAATATATCTTTTTTTTCAAAAATGAGTCAACAAAAATTAGTAATGCAGTCACCAGTCATCAAAATTTAATTCAAATTTTGTAAGTTGACAGTCATCAATACCTATATTATTATACCTACCCAATTATCAAAAGTAAATATACTACATACCTTAATATATAATCGAGACTTAAGAGCATATCAGCTAATCAGAGAGAGGCATACAACTGATACCAGCCAATCAGAGAGCGTGAGAGAGGCATACAACTGATACCAGCCAATCACAGAGAGCCTGAGAGAGGCATACTTTCTTTCATAGTTAATTATTTTTATTTTCCGATAATTAGTCACCATGTATAAGAGTATGTCAGTTAAGGGGACCGTCCGTAAATTTTGTAAACAAATTTATAAATAAAGCTACGGTTATGAAACTTAGTTCCTAAATATAAAATTGAATAATATTATGTTTTTGTTCTTGGCCTTTTTTGATTAGACGCATAGAAAACAAGTTATTCGAATTTCGAACTGGGAATTCAAACATGTACTTCTAATACAGTTTTGTAGCTACGGGTTTGCGGTTTTTTTCATTCGATTCTCCTGGTGATTCTCTACAAAAGCCCGAGGATCGATTTTTAAATTTCGAATTAGTTTACGAAAAATTAGATTTTTCGTGAAAAAACTAAAATTTTCAAAAAAAAAAATATATTTCTAAAAAAAAATTATATTTCGAAATTCAAAAATCGATCCTCGGGCTTTTGTAGAGAATTACCAGGAGAATCGAATGAAAAAAACCGCAAACCCGTAGCTACAAAACTGTATTAGAAGTACATGTTTGAATACCAAAAAGTTAGTAATTTTTCAACTGCAAGAAAAATGAGTTCAAAGTTTTTATTTGGACTATGTATGGCACTAAATCCCCGCAGGGCGAAGTGCCCCGCTATTACTACTCAAAGGTAGTGGGTATCACTGGGCGCCACCCAGCTCTCTGTAGTAAAGTTTTACATAGCCAAACAACAACCGCTACAGAAAAAAAAACCAACAACGAACACCCATCAATATCCTCCGGGTTGATAGTCATGGGAGGGTCCAGCCTCATCACGCCGACGTTGCTTCGGTGTCATCTTTGCTGGTGTACTAGCCTCACTATTCCTTCTCTTCAGAGTTGTCTTTTTAGTAGAAAGACCCAGACGTGTCAAAAGAAAGCCATGAACATTACCAAAGTTATGAACAAGAGCTGTATCAGTAGTGACGAACTGAACTCTGTCGAGTTTAGCGTCCTTCACTTTGAGAACTCTCGTCCACAACTGCCAGATCTATTTTATTAGAATGCTTTTGAGAGGCTAACTTTGAATAACAGTTAGCCAATTGTGAAATAATGATGTAATTAGCAGCCACTTAGCTAGGCGCGCATGTGCCAAATCTAAGAGTTAGGCGGCTCACCCACGCTGTGCCAGATGTAATGGCGCGCCAAATTCCAAGCTCCCAACCCCTGTGGAAGGGGAGGGGGGTGATAAACAGCTGATTTTTCTTTGTGAGATCAATCTTAGTAATATAAACTAGCTATTTGAGCAATAAAAAAAATATTGAAAATTTAGTGATTTAATCACGGACGGTCCCCTTAAAGCCAATTAATTGCCAATTGGCTTAGATTTGAAATGATCAAATCTAAGATACCTAAGTCTAATTGGCTTTAAATTTTGAATTAATTCCTATGTTCCCTTGTTAATTTTTCTTTTTGGCTTGAAATCTTCAAAAAATGAGCCAAATTTTCTTGGCTCTAGACTTTTTGTGAAATTTTGCCAGTCTACAGAATGAGTCTCTTCTCCCGCAGAGACTTTAAATTGAGAGAGAGCTGCTCTCTGACTCTCAGCAGCAGATTTAGAATCTCCCGCAGCTAAATTAATGGTAGCATAGGAATTAATTCAAAATCTCCCGCAGCTAAATTAATGGTAACATAGGAATTAATTAAAGATCTCCCGCAGAGATCTCCAATTTCTAAAATTCAATCAAAAACTCCCGCAGAGAGTCTTGGAAAAATGTTCCATATTCTGCAGACTGGAAATTTTGGCTCAAAAACTAGCAAACAATTTTCCAGCCTCTGAAACATGGATTATCAATTTTAATTTTAAATCTAATTAAAGTGCTCATAGTCGTCTATCCAGACTGCAGAAACTGGTAAAGTGTTCTCCAAGAAATCCTCTATTTTGGCTTCTGTTCTCAGTAAAATACATGTAGATATAGGAGGAAAATGAAATTAAGGATTGTTCGCACAGAAAATGTCAAAAATGTCCCATTTTCTGCAGACTGGTCGTCTATATATGGGAAAGATACTTATTTTTCAATTTTAAGTAGACAATGACAATTAATCAGCAACTTGGTAATACATACTCTTAAACTAGGACCTAACTGAGATTTGACTAGGGTGAAGCAGGTAAATTGCGGCCCACTAAATAACTGCGGCCTCTACCAACAGAAACGCCATGGCATAGCTTCAAAACACTCGTTAAAAACGAAGAATTAAATTGTAGCATGCACTGTGCTCATTTTGATAGCAACGCAACATTTTAATGTAATTTCGGTTCAGAATATTTTCGAGATTCACTTGTGAGTTGTGAGAGCCGCAATTAAAAATTAAAGGGCCGCAATTTACCTGCGTGACCGGTGAACCGTGACCCTATTTCAAATCAAAGCCAATTAGGTAAATGGCTTTAACTGACATACTCTTATACATGGGTTTTGAGCCCTTCAATGACAAATAGTGAGAAATAATTATATAACATTTTCCTATATCTACTGACTACTAGGTAACTACAAATTACAATGTTATTTGAGAGAATTTATGATAATATCAATATGATCATTTTGGAGAGAAATTTGGTGATTTATGGAGAGACAAATAGAATGAAGAGTTTATGAGCCACCAGCCTTTACCAGCTCCTGCAGTCTGGGGGTGACGGAGGTCAAGCAGGTAAATTGCGATACACTGACTAACTGCGGCTTCTTACAACAAAAACATCATAGGGTACATTCAAAACACACATCAAAAACTTAAATTAATAAATTATAGCATGCACTGCGCTTCTTCTGATAGCTATGCAAAATTTTAATGTAAATTCAGTTCAGAATGTTTTGGAGACTCTCTCGAGAGGGGCGCAATTAAAAATTAAAGGGCAGCAATTTACTTGCGTGACCCTAATACTTATTTTACTTGGATGAGGCTGAGCCATACTAGGGTCAAGCAGGTACCTATTTGTGACACCCTAAATACCTAACTCATGGAAGTACTAGTAGACCTAACTGCGGCCTCTAGTAACAGAAACAAATGAGAAACATCATAGCCCAGTCTGCAAAGTGTTGATGTTCAAAATAGTACCTAGATGTTCCAATAATATTGGAACTGTACTGGGAACATCTGTACACCAGAAAGTTAGAAAACAGAATTTAAACTATTTGATTGATAGAGCATAAATATCTCTCAATTCTAAGCTTGATTTTTAATTTATTTTATTCATATACATAAGCGTTCTTAAAATAAATAAATTTGTACACGGTATTACGGTATAAACTAGAGTATTCATTTTAAAAGACCAGAGATTTTGATTGGTTGAATCTCATGAACGTTAAAATTAATAATTCAAAATTTGATCATAAATAAGATCGTCGTTATTAATTTGGGATATACCTAGTATTTACATTTAATTAGTCCAGATGTTTTATAGGGTGAATGAAATTTGAACATAAGAAGCATGTCAATCTGGGATTCAGGAAACGGAAAGAAGCCCGCTATTAAAAAAAATAGCCATATGGTATTAACCGGTGCTCTTACATAATTATATAAAAAAAAATTGCCCACATGGTGACAGGGAACATTAACCACCACATACAGGTATAAAAGCACATAAGTAAAAAAGCCCACGATAATGATGAAACCAAAATTACACAAATTGCTCGCCACTCTCTATTTATCGTCACGTTTCAGTTATTTTCGTCTATAGCAAGACCTATAAACATTTTCATGATTTAGGTTTTTACAGTTCGATGTTTCCAATTATTTTTAGTATCGTTACAATAATTTGAATAAGTTCATTTGAAATTACAGTTAGAATGCCAGTTTATCTGATGTGATGTATGACGACACGGTACATTCAGGACAAACCTACCGAAATTGAGTAGGTATAGAGAATTTGTTATGCGCGATTTTACGCTTCAAATAGAAAAATTCAAAGTAATGTTCATACAATTTTGTTTCTGTTTAATTGCATTTCTTGAATATAAAATCAGAAATTAATTTGGTTATCAATATCTAAAATAAATGGATGTGTCGATATTTGGGTATCAAATAAAGAGAATTTTCCATTTATCGTCATATGGGTGATGATTTTTACCCATTTATCGACCTACTAGAATATAATTAGGGTGGTAAGGTAACTTTTATACATATAATAGAATCAGAATAGTTAATTATACATACTATTCAATATACCTTGTTCATCTAAATACTGATTAGTAAAAAAATATATATTTAAATAGAAAAGGGCCATCTAATTATGAAACGTATAAAATTGTCACAAGTTTTAGACGTCATGTTGTATTGCCATATACGTTATCCAAAGAATGTTTGTAGATCTGCGTGTGATATTTAGAATTAATATATAGCTAATATTCATCTTAAAATCATTTAATGGCTAGTTTATTGTTTATGTTTCTCTGATTCGGTTATTTATTATTTACACAGTATACGATGATAGATATTTGTGAACTTCATCTATTGGGAAAAACAAACAGCGTGATCTATCAAAATTTCGATACGACTTTGGTTATCTATAACTTTTTTCTCTCAAAATAAATTGATTTCAGCTAGAATAATTCATATCATAAATTAAATATTGTTAATCCATCATATTATATCTCAAATGTCATTTCCAGTGTCCGGGAAAAATATGAATATGTTAGATAAACTTTGCAAAATTTAGTTTGCTATATATATTTTTCATTTATTTTAAAGGTCCTCTCCAGGCTCCGAAAAAAAAATGAGTTTATAACATATTACTATAGAACTAAGGTCTTCGATCATTATTCTACAAACCGCATACAATTCGTTTCAGTATCTATTTTAAAATTTGTTTTTAAAGTCTTTTAGTACTCTGTGAGCAACAATTGAGCGAATCTCTAATCTGATGCTCAAGAAGAAGATTGTACACCCTTATTAAATTGCCCTTTTCCTATGGGATTGATAGTAAATTATCACCTATTTTCTAAGTAGATGAGGCTCGTTAATAAACTTATCCCATAGGGCAAAATAAGTCTCCGGGTTCTTTAACAATTATTTGTATTATCTTAACTTGAAGAGACTTGGAGGTAATTGATTGAATTCTATTAAACTGACAAATGACTAAACGGTAAAAGTTTTTAGGAAGTAAATTAAACACAAGGAAGTTTTAAATGGGTGTACTTATATTAAAGTTCGAATAGTACAGAGTTCTAAGACTTACGCACAAGTCTTCAAATAACACAACACAAGTTTTAAATATACTAGCGGTTGAGTAAACTTAAGGGTTTAAAATAAACAAGGGTCTGAGTTGCCAACTCACGAAACCCGTGGATGGACAAGTCCGACCGGACTTGGTCCGACCAACCAGTCTTCAAGAGACCATCGCGAACTATGAACACTTTAGTTAGGTGCCAATGGTATTTAAAGGATGAACTGGAGAGTCCAACCTTCCAGTGAGTGAATAAACTTCTGTTAAGGTACTGGTAGTACTTTTCAAAGATGTTTTTCTACTCACTGCAGATAGAAATAACACACAATGCATTATTCAAATTTAACACGCTAGTGGTAATGGCTTTCTATACGATTAACATATAGATCGATCAGATTTACTAATAGTTCATTTTAGTGAAACCTGATTTACTAATAAACATCCAAATTTAAGCATACTATTTCAGAGTCCTGTTTAACCTATACATGATCAGAAATGTTACAAGTTCCTAACTATTAATTAAGTATTTCAATTAGAATAATTGAAGTACTTACTTAATTCTTTTTAAATTAATTAAGTATTAATTTCAATTCTATCTATAGAAAAAGAACTCAATATTCTAAGTTGTATAACTGATTTACAAAGTTCATGAAGTTATATAACTTAGTACAAATTATAAAGTTATATTCTGAGTTACAAGTTATAGCTCTGGGTTACAAGTTATAAAGTTATGTTCTGAAGTTACAAGTTATATTAGCGGCTTACATCAAAGCTATTCGTTTATAATTATATTCGAGCTCCTAGCGAGAATAACATGACCATAAATTTAAATAGCATTTCCTTCTAATGAACAGTGTACAAGATTAAAAAGATTATGTCTGATTAAATGATTATCAAATTATAGAAATTGAAAGATTAAGTAAAGATACAAGTTCAGCGTATTAACAATCTTTCTATTGTTAATATCACTCCCCCCTTCATGTTTCAACCGACTTGTCGGTTGAATTTCAATTTCTAAACCCTTATTATCGAAATCCAATCGAAAAATATCCTAAGAAATTTCGAACAACACTCGGAAAACATCTATGAAATTTCTTAAAATTTCTAAGTCCGAAACACAAATTATATCTATTAAAACAAAAGAAATTTAATCACTCGATTCATGTATTATGAATTTCAGATTAAAATTTGATCTGCTAAATAGATCAGTCTTTTCATCATAAAATTTGTGTGTACAAAAATATGATGACAAGACAATTCCTATCATATATGTAATCATGAATTCTACCTCTGGTCAAGATATTAAATCAAAATAGAGTAAAAATTTATAAGTTATTCTACTCATATTCAGAAACATACATCAAAAATATATTTTCATTTTATGGAATTTATTTAACTAATAAAGATATTCAGTATCTAACCTTGTTTATAATTATTCAAAATTGAACCTGAAATCCCATTTCATCCAGTTCTAAAATTTCAAAACATGAAACATCAAATTATAAATCTCAAATTCAAGTTGAACAATCATAAAACTTCAATCTATAACTGCTAAATTTATATTTTAACTTTTTAAATAAAAGTAACCATTACCTTTCTAAAAATTAAATATGTATGTTCTCAATTCTTAAACACTTAAATGGAAATAGTATCCAGGTGAATGTCTAGTCATTGAAAACACCCTTAAAGTTTTTCTTCAAAATATAAAGTTCGTTTAATACTTTACTGCAATATAGTCCAACTATAAACATCTTACTTTCATTCAAGAACCAAAATTATAATGCTTACAAATAAGATTATCAATAAAATCTAAGAATACGATTATAATATATCTACTATTATTATATCTTCTACTTCAAGCATAGTAATTTGAAACGTTGGAAATAAAGTTAAGTAATTTTCAAATGAAATTAATTTCAAAATCAATAGAGATTAATTACTTTTCATATTTCCAATGAATATAATCTATAATCAATAGAACTTAGTTAACTTTTATATCTCAAATGAATATAAGCTATAGTCAATAGAACTTAGTTAACTTTTATATCTCAAATGAATATAAGCTATAGTCAATAGAACTTAATTAACTTTTATATCTCAAATGAATATAATCTTACATCAAAATCGAAACTTCATTATAGTTTATTCTAATTCCAAAATATTCATTTCAAAATATATGAGTAAAACTAAATTCGTTATTACTTATCTTAAACTTCTCTCTTCTTAAACTATGGTTATATATGTTATGTAATATTATACGAGCTATATTATTGGTTAGTATTCATCTATACTATTGTTAGCCTTACATAACCTATTTTTATTCGTATTGAATAAATATATTCAGATTTCGTTTAAAATATCCAATGAAATTAAAAGTTACTTTAAATCAAATGTTCAACTTCGAAATCTGTAAACTATCAAGTGAAATCTTAAGTAATCCTTTAAAGAATTAATTATCAAAATAAACATCAATGATTAAATGCTCATAACCTGAATGTTTCAATAAGCAATTAATATATAAACTTTCTTTAAAGTAAATTCAAAGTATAGAAATCTAAGATAATTGGACTAAAGTAATAATCCAAAATTTAGAATAATAAGATCAAGGTGAAATGATCTAAATGTGTCGGTACCATCAGAGAAGACTTCTCAAAGTAGGTACATGAGAGTTGAAGCCCCCATGTTCATTCTCCTCCTTCAGAATGAATGGTTCCCTCAGGTTACCGGGCATTGGTTTGTGACGTCACCAAATATGACTGCGAAGTCGTCACCAAGTATGACTGTGAAGTCATCATCAAGTATGACTGTGAAGTCATCATCAAGTATGACTGTGAAGTCATCATCCAGTATGACTGTGAAGACATCAACAAATATGAAAGGGAAGTCGTCACCAAATATGACTGAAGTCGTCACCAAGTATGCTCCACTGATCAGCCTTCTCGTCACCAGGCGTAGCTCGGCTTATCCTTTTCGGATCAACAAGTTACTGGTGTTGGATTGTTCCAACATCTGGTTTGTTATTGCTCTGCTCCAGTTTCTCGAGAGATGTTTTTCGAGTTTTGGGAAAAAATAAATCATTAATTTAAGTATA
This sequence comes from Caprella mutica, assembly GCA_947561585.1. Lineage (NCBI taxonomy): Eukaryota > Metazoa > Arthropoda > Malacostraca > Amphipoda > Caprellidae > Caprella > Caprella mutica. The sequence continues at coordinate 171,876 of CANNZV010000847.1, read as the reverse complement.
ATTAGGATTACATTTTTACCTAACTATTACTTTTAGACTTACAGTTGAAGGATAATATTACTATTTTACTATTGCTAAAACATGATTGTTTTAATTATTTCCAAAATTTTGTACAATGATTCTACAAAATTCTTTAATATTATAGTATTGTTATAATCCTTCAAGTAATATCATAGTTTGATACTATATATCTCACATAACATTTATTTCAAAATATACCTCATTCAGTTTACAATACATATTCCTATTATTATAAAACTGTAAAGAAGGGGTTAGTTTATATATATAACATATTTTTCACTTAAAACTAGGTTCATGAAAATCTTGGACACAATCAAAACTGTTATGTTTCTTTTTATTGTTACGTTACTTTACAAGATTTTCACTTATAGTGATAAATTCATAGTAAAATCAAGTAATTCACCTTCAACCGATGTCTTGCCCATAACGTCAGATCGTCAGATGGATGGGGTTCATTGCTTTTGGTTCGCCTCCTTTACGTGTGTTTCTGCAATTACAGGTGAACTTTACTAGCTTATACAAGAAACTTACATCTTACATAGATTATTTATCTACTATTACATTACATTTCATCAATAATTATAAGTGTTAGTCAACATAATTTTCTTAATTACTCTTAACTTACAAACACACAGTTATTTATATATATTTTATGTTTCACTAAACATCAATGCATTATATATATATAAAATTTACATTTCTTTAAACATCAGTGTATATTGTAGTTACCCTGAAGAGTTAATGTTATTGATCTAACCATTGAAAGAAATTAATTGAACACAAACTATGTCGTTTTTTAGCTATTCATTATATTTCGTTATGTTCCTTTTATAATCATAAATTCTCGTACAGAATTAAATTTCATTAATTTTTTTCATTTGTTTTAACTCAGGTTTAATGTATTCATTTACTTTTTCAAGTAATAATTTAAATATCATCAAGATTCTTGTTATCATTAAACTCAATACTCAAAAATATTTTCGTAATTCCCATTTATCACTAAAGAGCCTTTTACTCTTATTTCAGTATCATTAAACTTTTCAACAGTTTTCTTTATATTGAATCCATACATTATTTATTAAATTATTTAACTGTCCCTTTTAAACTCAAACTTTTTAATTACATTTAAACTGCTATACTGAGTTTAATTAATAAATTCATTTACGTAACATGAACGTATTTTGCAATTCTCGTTACATTTATTTTTATGAAATAAATCCGTTCTATTCGATCACTTTTATTATTTACGATTTCATTTTAATCCTTTTTATACTCATGTTAAATCAACTAAGTTCATTCTTTTATAAATCTGGAAATATTACGGTTCCCCCTTGAAATTTTTCTTTTAGAAGAAGATTTTCTTTTCAGGGTATTTACTGTACTTTGGTTGATCTTTGAACCTGCAATTACTGTTTTCTCTTAGTAATATTTACCCTTACAGTTTAGAATGAATATTCTTTATGCATTAGGAATATCCCCTTTTTTCAAATATCAAAATATAATTAATTATACATCTTGACTCATATCCTTCTGATATATTTATCTCACAATTCCATGTATAATCACACTTAATTACACTTCAATTCATTATTGTAATCTTTTTTTGGGGTCTAATTTTATTCTTCGTTCTGAGAGGAATAAATAGAATGTTCCCCTGAGATTATTCTGAAATTCTTAGAGTCTATTTTATTCTTCGTTCTGAGAGGAATAAATAGAATGTTCGCCTAACTTATGTTTGGAAATTCTTTAGGGTCTATTTTATTCTTCATTCTGAGAGGAATAAATAGAATGTTCCCCTTAAGATTGGATCAAACATTTCCTTGGTTATATATTTATATATTATCATATATAAAAGTTTTAACGAACTATCTTTTTCAGCAATTATTTTATATATCATTGTACATAAACATTAGAATTTAAGTACATGTATATTATATTGCATGTTTTCATTGTTCATTATACATTCAATAGTATTCGACTATTTATTTAGAATTCATTTCTAAATTTATATATCAAGAATTCAGTATCTTTATTTTAATTAACAAGTACAAACATTTTTATTTATCATCTTGAAAATCAAAAATTCAACATAAAATATTACACTTCTATTATAAATAAAAGAATTCAAATTAAATGTGAAATAATATTAATTGAAATATTTGCTTCGTATCTTGTTATCATTCAAATCATTCGTTAAACCCTCCATTTGTTATGGTGTTTCAAGTATTAGTTCCTGCTACATCTTGGATTGTATAACAATACAGTTCATAGAGAACAGTAGATTGAATTACTTCATGTCATTTAATTATAAATAACTATTAATTCTTATTCATACATTGTTCTTACAGGTTCTAATTCCCACACAAGTTATAACTTATATTACTTCAGTTCCTCAAATTTATCATATTATTAAATTATGATATTACACTTATTTCATGACATTAATTCCATGATTATATTTCGACGAAGAACCGGTAACTCATTTATTTATCAAACATTACAGTTATCATTAAAAGAAATCATCAAGAGCTCTCTTTCAAACTCATTTATTTATCAAATAATTAATTAAATAATTAATTATTAGTTCTCAGTAACCTACTGGAATAATCACATTAATTCCTATATCTTTTATTCTCCATATAATACTCATTATTTTATTCATATTATATCCTTGCTATCGTCAACTATAGTGTTACTGATTGTACCACCTCGACTAATTTTAATAGCTCTGTTGACAATAACTTCCCACTTGAAAATTTACATCGCTTCCTTCAAGATTACGTTTAGTCTTGACTTTTTACTAGTCAACTATTATAAAATCAAGTTTCGTTATATTTTACGTTAAGTTATATTTTTATATATATAACGTTTGCTATATTTTATACTTTATTAATAGAAAAAGAGTCTTAAGATAATTGTTTTATCTCTTATACATTAATGTTCGATTGCTTGCATTTAATTCACTATTCAAATCAAGTCTTACAATTTAATTCAGCAAATCTTTGCTCTTATAGTATTTTCTTTCTCAGAATTATCGTCTGACAAATACAATTGTCTGAATTCACATCGTTTTTTATACGATTATTTCGTTCATATGAACTAATCACCTATGTGATTATTTTAAGTTATTATTCGTCACTGGAATAATTACAACAACTTCTTATTTAACGGATAATTATTTATACTCAATATATATTCAATATACGTAAACTGCATTGAATCTTTCTTATATCGTTATTTCGTTCATTATTGAGTTACTGGAGATTTTACGTTAAAGAATATAATTATTTAATTACGTTAAACAGTAACCTTTAATCAAATCAATTATTTCTTACATTTAATTATTACAGGAATATAGTTTGAAACTAGATCACATATTGATTATTTAGTATCAAACCTACTTTTCCCCTCTATGTTACCACATATTACCCGATATTACAATAACTATGGTTAAGCAGTATTAACCTCTAGGTAACTTTAAATCTCTTCAAAATATTTAATATACAATATTAATATCAAACTAGTCATTTAAATATTAAAGATATATATATATATCTATATCATTCCTTGTCAATCCTTTAAAATGTTTCACTCTTTTTATACTGAGTCATACCTCTGAGTTTAATATTTACGTTATATCTTAATTTGACTCGATTATCATTAATCACTGAAACGATTGACAGGTTCTTTTTTCAAACACTGCGATTATTACTATTTGAATAGGAATACATCATAATTATCAATTGACTTCATCCCTGAAAATTAGGTATGATTCGTTACATATGTACGTTACGTGCATATCATAGGTATTTCCGGTTTACCTGAAACCTTGTTTATTTTTATAAATATAAATTGACATTATAATTATCTATTGACTTCATCCCTGAAAATTAGGTATGATTTCGTCATATATGTACAATACGTGCACATCTTAGGTATTTGCGGTTTTACCTGAAACCCTTTTTATATTTTATAATATCACAACTCAATGTTGTATCTTAGGTATTTGCGGTTTTACCTGAAACCCTTTTTATATTTTATAATATTACAACTCAATGTTGTATCTTAGGTATTTACGGTTTTACCTGAAACCTCGTCTATATTTTATAATATGGCAACTCATTTAACTTTCACTGACTTAAAGGATGTTTTGACCCTATAGTCAGATATTCACATCCGTGACTGTACTTTCGGTATATTTCTATATGATATAACCGTTTCTATGATATCAACTTCTCTCGATATCACTTTCTCTTGATATTACCTACTAAACAAAACAGCGTAATTTATAATTTCCAAAGATTTTTATCGACGTTATTGCTTTTTAAGCCACAAACAATAAATATCATTTCATTAAAATATGCAAAATTAATGAAATACGAGAATGGGTTAATTACTTCCATTCCAGTACTAAAAATATGGAAAATTACCTCGTTAATATAAAATAGGAATATCGTTACTTTACCAAATTCACCTTTGGTTATTTACATGACAAATTCACAGGTTATAAGACCCATTTAATTTATCATCAACTTGGAATATTTTTATTCTCCTTATCTGTGAATATACAGTTACATATTCCATCTGTATCTCTATTTATGAGTACACAGGTTACTACTAATATATTTGCAACTATGTATATTAGCTCATTTAAACATTGTTCTAATGTTTTTTACTTAATACTTTAAAAATTCATACTTTCAAAATAGTATTTTAAGTTCGTTCTCATCATTTGAACTTTCTCTCTAAGCTTCTTCGAAATTCTTATATACGATTTTCTGAATTCCTTTATAATTATTTATTATAATTATACTTCGCCTTCCTTTTATAGGACAACAACAGTTATTTTGTTATATAACGTGCTTTCTACGAGTATTTGCAATCTTCGCGCATTTATGCAACTTTCACTTTCTGAAACATACGTTTCATTAGTTTTCAATGATTTTACTTATAGAATAAATATGCAAAATAAATTAGATTTAAATGTCGTTCTCAGTCAGATGATTATAAAAGTACTGAAATACATGGTATTTTTAGCCTATCAAAATGTAAATAGTTTTCACTATCCCGACACATCTAAAATATTCTATGCAATTAATATATTCCCAGATTCAATTATATCTGTTAAAAGTTTATTACCTTTAAATGATACACATTGACTAAAATTGTCATATCATCTTACTTTTTACTAACTGCGCTATTTGAGGCTACTGGTCTTTGACACTACTTTTTACTCCACTATTTGAGACTATGATATAAATCTATCATTCCCCCAGGAATGTAGTGTCATAACTACACTTTATATTACTATAGGAACATTCGCGGCAAGTTGTAACTATTTGTGTCGTATTTTGGTAAAGCCATTCTTCATTACATACTACCTTATCTAACAAAACCCTTCAATATACACTGTAAAGATTAATAATTAGTAAAGATTAATAAAGACAATATAAAATTCACAATACAAAAATATAAGTAGACATTATTATATTCCAGACACAAAATTCATTACAATATATTAACTTTAGGTTAAATAGTTAAATAGCATCACCTAATTTGCCTCTCGTTGTTTAGCTGCCTGTTTACCAGATGGTAGTGTAGATTATAAATCTCATGTAGGGTTGCCTCATAGCTTTCCTTTTTTCTGGAGTCATTCGATTTCTTCTGTTCTCCCGTTTAGATTGTAGATTTCATGAAGTATTGCCTCGTAGCTCTCCTTTTTTCTACTTGCGCTGTTTCTTGTCCTCTTCTTACTGCCTTTCCTTCGTAATCCCTTGGGTGATTACCGCCAGATAAAGTGAGTTTCTGTCGCGATGTATTTTTGTCGCTGTTAGTACTTTGTCGCTGTTAGTACTTTGACGCTAGCGCCTAGCCACCTTCACTTAATTTGGCGTATCCATGCTCAGCTCGAAGTTTGTGTTGCAGCTTGGATGATTGAGTTTATTTATACGCACCGCTCGTTTTATACTCAGCTCGAATTTTCTCACCGGTCTTTAGAATATTAATGGTATTCTAGAACAGTTTTTATAGTTAACTGCTGTTAACTTGAAAAGTATCCTTTCACATGTCATGTGAATCTTTTCTGTTGCTTTTCCTTCCTTTTTTATGAAGTGCTGCAGGACTTCCGTATGTGAGTTGAAAGGGTGTGTTCTCCCATATATGATGGAAGAGTGTGTTCTCTTATCGGCATTGTAGAGTTGCTCCCGTAATGTCCTTTTATCGGAAGGAGTGTGATTGGCTAGTTCACTCGCATTACATTCAATGCTTACCTAGTGATTAACACTGTATAACACTAGGGTTTCATAGTTCTGGTTTTGTACCCTTTTTATCACTGGATACACTGTCTTTCCAACTTTCCTTTTACTTCTCTAAAATCTTTAAACCATTTATATTAAGTCAGTTCTTTTCGTTAATAGATTCTAACCTCTTTTTTCCTCCCTCTTTTCTTCAAGACCGTTGGAAGATGCCAATATTAAATTGCCCTTTTCCTATGGGATTGATAGTAAATTATCACCTATTTTCTAAGTAGATGAGGCTCGTTAATAAACTTATCCCATAGGGCAAAATAAGTCTCCGGGTTCTTTAACAATTATTTGTATTATCTTAACTTGAAGAGACTTGGAGGTAATTGATTGAATTCTATTAAACTGACAAATGACTAAACGGTAAAAGTTTTTAGGAAGTAAATTAAACACAAGGAAGTTTTAAATGGGTGTACTTATATTAAAGTTCGAATAGTACAGAGTTCTAAGACTTACGCACAAGTCTTCAAATAACACAACACAAGTTTTAAATATACTATAGTATAATATAGTAAACTTAAGGGTTTAAAATAAACAAGGGTCTGAGTTGCCAACTCACGAAACCCGTGGATGGACAAGTCCGACCGGACTTGGTCCGACCAACCAGTCTTCAAGAGACCATCGCGAACTATGAACACTTTAGTTAGGTGCCAATGGTATTTAAAGGATGAACTGGAGAGTCCAACCTTCCAGTGAGTGAATAAACTTCTGTTAAGGTACTGGTAGTACTTTTCAAAGATGTTTTTCTACTCACTGCAGATAGAAATAACACACAATGCATTATTCAAATTTAACACGCTAGTGGTAATGGCTTTCTATACGATTAACATATAGATCGATCAGATTTACTAATAGTTCATTTTAGTGAAACCTGATTTACTAATAAACATCCAAATTTAAGCATACTATTTCAGAGTCCTGTTTAACCTATACATGATCAGAAATGTTACAAGTTCCTAACTATTAATTAAGTATTTCAATTAGAATAATTGAAGTACTTACTTAATTCTTTTTAAATTAATTAAGTATTAATTTCAATTCTATCTATAGAAAGAGAACTCAATATTCTAAGTTGTATAACTGATTTACAAAGTTCATGAAGTTATATAACTTAGTACAAATTATAAAGTTATATTCTGAGTTACAAGTTATAGCTCTGGGTTACAAGTTATAAAGTTATGTTCTGAAGTTACAAGTTATATTAGCGGCTTACATCAAAGCTATTCGTTTATAATTATATTCGAGCTCCTAGCGAGAATAACATGACCATAAATTTAAATAGCATTTCCTTCTAATGAACAGTGTACAAGATTAAAAAGATTATGTCTGATTAAATGATTATCAAATTATAGAAATTGAAAGATTAAGTAAAGATACAAGTTCAGCGTATTAACAATCTTTCTATTGTTAATAACCCTTTATTATTATTGCAAACTTGAATTTTATAAACAAACCATGCGTTTTCGGCCATTATTTTAGATATTAATTGTTTCTTTAACTATATAATCGTTTCTATTATAAGTTCTTTCAATTTTATACCTTTACACGAATATTAAATGGATTTATTAAATCTAATAATCCTAGTTGACAATCAAAAAAAATGGTGTACATTCTTTTTCTTCAGGCTGAAAATTTCTTAAATCAGTAAGTCTGAAGTAAAATAGGTTTTGTAGATTTTTAATTATGAAAATATTTTAAAGCATATAAAATTAAAAATATGCTACCAAATTCGATGCGGTTTGCAGCAAAATGATAAGAATCATTAGCCTCGTTGAATAAGACAATAAAAATATTTGCTTGGAGGGGACCTTTAAAGTTTTTAATACTCAGTGTGATCCAATAGTACAAAGCATCATTGTGATATTTAAGATAATTTAGTGAGAGAGAAATTAAAAATATTGTTGCTTTACTTAATTACAATTACGTAAGGGTTTTTACGTCTGCTGCAGAATCGGAGGCCAAATCACTGACTTCAAGTGTAATTTTATTAAGGGAAAGTGGATTCATGAGCAAAGTCAAATACCACCTGTCCGTTTCTAGCTCATGGATGCAGGAAAGCTACTCAGTGAATGCAGCCACTTACCAAGGAATGTGACGAAGAACTATACGTAAATACGGTGACTGCACTCACGGATCGAAGAGGAAAATGAAGAGGTGATAGTAAATGAAACCGACGAGTCTACCTAACACAAAATCAAAGACCTCGTAGTTGAAGAGCATAACCCTAGCGCTATGCTCTAAAACTGAACTGCAACCGCTCTAATTCACCACAGACAGTTCCAGGATAGAGCACTCAGTCCTGAAGCTGTCTGTGGTGAATGGAAAAGAAGGAGAGTGACATCTCTTAGGCCCCGAAATTTTGCAATTTGGATTGTGTGTTGTCTGTTTTCATTTTTTAACGCTAATTGCAGTTTTGGAGGATAGCGCTAGGGTTATGCTCTTCAACTACGATGTCTTAGATTTTTGTGTTAGGTAGGTTCTTATAGGCTTCATTAACTATCACCTCTTCGTTTTCCTCTTCTATCCGTGAGTGCAGCGTACGGTACGTGTGTTCCTTTTCGTCTCATTCCTTGGTAAGTGACTGCATTCAGTGAGTAGCTTTTTTACATCCATTCGAGCTTTGTCACCGACGGTGGTAGGTGATTTTATTCATGAAGCTACTTTTCTTTCTGACTGCTTCTTCCAGTCCCTTGTATTTAATTTTCCATTTTGAAATCAGCTATAAGGTTTTTGGTTCCGAAACAGACGTTAAACCCTCTCCTCATTCATTAATATCCCCATTCTGTCATTGTTTCCTCTGCTCAGCGATTAATTTCCCTCATTCTACTTTTATACTACCATTCTACTTGTTTTTGCTCCCATTTCACCCGATTTTCCTTCATTTTACCTGATTTTCCCCCATACAACCCAATTTTCTCCATTTTATCTATTTTTCCCCATTATACCTAATTGTACTCCACTCTGCGGCGTATCTAGGATTCGGTCAAGGGAGGAGGCACTTTAAAAAAAATAAGTTTCTGAAAAAAATCTACGGATAATTCCTCAGACTGGTCAGTTATTTGATTGTTTCAAATGCTTTGAACATGCTTACACTGTGTTCCGATGAGAAGCGTCATTTTTAAAATTGCGAAATGGTAGGACGTCATTATGTTCATAGAGTATAAAGAATAGATTTTATCCTATAAATATTAGCATTCTTCTTAAACCTTAAAAATGTTTTGGAATTTGAGAAGAAATGCATCGTCCTATACTCTGTAGTTTGTCGAAACACCTTCTTCTCCAACAGTATTTCGAAAATTCATACTTCACTCCATGACAAGTGGAAGGGCGGCTAAATCTTACCACCTGAAAAATTTCACAAGAGTTCGTGGTCTATTCAATGAAACTGGTTCTATTCACAAGAAAAGCAAATGATAACAAAACCAAAAAGAACAGAAACAGTGATTCAGGAGGTGAAGAGTTTCTATGAAGAACCCCACAGAACCCCCCAGTTTCTCAGCAGATTTCACCAACCAAAACTCCGTTGAGGAGGATCGTCAGGTACACTAATGAAAATCCCTGAAATATCAACGGAATAAATGATAGGTATGATGCTAAGGTAATATCTTTGTTGCCATTATCAATTGAATGGATATAATCTTTCATGCATTCCTTGATGATGATGGCAACTTGTCATCGGTTAATGGTGTTTCATATCTCAGATTGCTATAGGACATTATTTGGTGCTAGCTTGCTATGCAATCTGATCATCATTTACTGGTTTTGCATGCGATCTATTTAGAATTTATTAGCAAATATAAATGATGCAAACAGGTATACGAGATACCAACTATATATAGTATTTTATTTCCTTAAATAACTATATACTATTTTCCTATGCAAATCCTTATTATGGTGACAATATCATCTCGTCTATATTGTTTGTTTTGTATCGCAGTTACTTAAAGAGAAAAGTTATCATAATTATTAAAATGAAAATACTAATACATTATCAGATTACATTAACCTCACAGAGGTTACCAAACTAGCAACCCTTGTTTGGCCCATACTGAACCATTCTGCTTCTCGTTCTTCATTTTGGTGGATGCAAGAAGGCGCTCCACCACATTGAAAACATGCAGTTCATTTGCAGAAGATTGGAAAATTCCTAGCCAGCACACAATCAATATCAAAAGGTTTTTCCTACATATAGGCTTGATGAACTCTAGATTAAAGGTCCCCTCCACGCAAATATTTTTATTGCCTTGTTATTTTTAGATCCATAGAACTATACAATAAACTTCCTTCTATTTTAACAGAACCAATGTCAGATTTTAAATTTAAGAAGCTTTTTAAAGAATATTGTTTTAGTAAATATAGTTCTTAGTTTTTTATTGTTTGTAGATTTTTAATTAGGTTTCACAAGTTTTAACTTTCACGGAACCTTAGCTGCAATTAATTTGTATTTTTGTTTGAATTGTGTATTTTTTCATTTTACTCTGTATATATTTTGTAAGCTCAAATAAATAAATAAAATAAAATAAATAACTAGGCTAATGTTTCTTATCATTTTGCTGCAAACTGCATAGAATTTGGGAGCATATTTTTAATTTTATACGCTTTAAAAGATTTTTACAATCAAAACTCTGTAAAACCAATTTTACTTCCGACTTACTAATTTAAGAAATTTTCAGCCTGAAGAAAAAGAATGTACACCATTTGTTTTGATTGACAACTATGTATTAGGTTTAATAAATCCATTTAATATTCATGTAAAGGTATAAAATTGAATGAACTTATAATAGAAACGTTTATATACTTTAGGAAACAATTAATATCTAAAATAATTTAAATAAAGGCCGAAAACGCATTGTTTGTTTATAAAATTCAAATTTGTAATCAAAACGAAGAGTGTACAATCTTCTTCTTGAGCATCAGATTAGTGATTCGCTCAATTGTTGCTCACAGAGTACTAAAAAACTTAAAAAACAAATTATTAAATATATACTTTACCGAATTGTATGCGGTTTGCAGAATAATGATCGTAGACCTTAGTTCTGTAATATTATGTTATAAACTCATTTTTTTCGCGGAGCCTGGAGAGGACCTTTAATTTTTTTTTAACTACATTTATGGGTGAAAATGTCATCTGTTTTGTAAATGCTTGTAACTTGTTTTTTTTTTATCAATAAAGATTATTCTTATTATTATTCTCATTTTCACTTCTTGGCTAAACTTAGTCACAATATTCAATCATTGGCTGCAGCAAAACTAATCAATACCATACTGCTACTCTGTGTTTCATCAGATACGTAATTTTTTAATTGCGAATAAGAAGCACTTAAAAATAAGTCAAATACCATTATAGATGCATCACTTTGAAGGAAAATAAAGGATTTTTACTATTTTTCGTTATTTATTGTCTTATACCATATGAGGCCCATCTCCTGAGGTCCTACAAAAAATGTTGAAAATGACCCCCTCTGATGTGAAGACAGAACGATGCACGCTTCAGAACATTCTTCATACTTTCTTGAGATTCTTATTGTTATATTTTTGACCGGAGATTTGAGCACATTGTATAAGAGACTCATCGGGATCTGTTTTTTCTTATATATAAACTCGAGTTTGTGCATATGTGAAAGTCCAAAGAGTTGAGATCTGGACTGTGTGCTGACCCGGAATTTTATTTCCGTACTTTTGCTAATCACTCGACCTCGAAACTTTTCCTTAAATTCTACAGCTGCATTTGTGCAATGTGGTCTTGCATCCACCAAAGTGAAGAAGTTGTAGGCTGGGCCAAATAATGTGCTGGAGCAATCAGAGTTTTGAAAACAATTAACTGGTAACAAGTTGCCATATTCCTTAAGGAATGCTTGAACAATTGGAACCATTCCATTAATAATTGCAACGAAGATCATTACCTTAGCATCATACCTATCATTTGTTTTCCAGATATTTCGAGGATTTTCATTCGTATTTTTTCGATGTGTTTTTGATGGAGGCAAATTAACTTCTCGTCTGTCCAAACGATTCAATTGGCAATGTTGGATGGTTGCTGCATAATCCACTCACAAAACCGCTATTTATGTGGTTTTTGTTAATGGTCGAACTGAAGTTCAATGATAAAAACGGAAACAAAATGAATGTATGGCGATCATCCACCACGTGGTTTTGGTGTGGATGAAATCTGCTGAAAAGCTTTTCTGAGAGAAAAACTAGTGGTTTCTTTGAAGAAACTCTTCACCTCCTGAATTGCAGTTTGTGTTTTATTGGTTTTGTTTTCATTTGCTTTTTTATTGTGAATAGAACCAGTTTGATTGAATAAACCACGAACTCTTGTGAACTTTTTCAGGTGGTAAGATTAAGCCACCCTTCCACTTATCTGGGAGTGAAGCATGAATTTTTGGCGTACTGTTGAAGAAGAAGGTGTTTTGGCAAACTACAGAGTACAGGATGATGCATTTCTTCTCAAATTCAAAAACATTTTTGAAGTTGAAGATCAATGCCAATATAATTAGTGTAATGAAAATCTACTCTTTATGAACAAAATGTTTATACATAATACGACTTGAAGCAATTTAATTTCTCACATTTCGCAATTTAAAAATGACGATTTGATAGAATACAGTGTTCGAGCATGTCAAAAGCAATTAAAAATAATCAAATAATTGACATTTCTTCAATTTGTAGAATCAATCCGTATACTTTTATTAATCCGTAGATTTATTTTTAAAAAGTTCAGACCTCAAGGGGGGGGGGAGGGGCATCTGCCCTAAATGCCCCCCCCTTCCCCTTGTATATATGCGCCTGATCCCATTGTACCTAATTTTCCCCATATATTCCTAATTTTCCCCCATTCTACCTATTTTTCCCCCATTCTACTTAATTTTACCCCATTCTATTTAATTTTACACCATTCTACCTAATTTTCCCCCATTCTACCTATTTTACCCATTCTTCTAATTATCTCCCATTCTAACTGATTTTTAACATTCCCTTAATTAGACTGACACTCCATTCATTGCTTCGAGACCCGATTCTTTGGTCTGACACCTAATTAATTGGTCCAACACCTAATTCATTGGCCCGACACCACATTCATAATTGGTCTGACACCCAATTATTTGGTTCGAATATACACTCATTTGTCTGAGACACCTTTCATTGGTCCTAGAAAACATTCATTGGTCCTAGACAACATTCATTGGTCCGACACTACATTACTTGGTCCAACACTCCATTCCCTGGTCCGATACTCCATTCACTGGTCCGACACCGTATTCATTTGTCCGACACTTCATTTATTGGTTCGATACTCCATTTATTGGTCCGACACTCTATTTATTGGTCTGACAACCCATTCATTGATCCTATACTCCATTCATTGGTCCAAAACATTCTTCGGTCCGAGACACCATTCATTGGTCCGACACTCTACTCAATGGTCCAACACTCTATTCCATTGTCTGATACACTGGTCCGAAACCGTATTCATTGGTCCGACACTCCATTCATTGGAGTGTCGTTCTCAGACACCATTCATTTGTCCGACACTTTATTCATTGGTCTGACACTCCATTCATCGCTCCGTTATCACATTCATTTGTTCGAGACTCCATTCATTAGTCTGACACTCAATTCATTGATCCCAGACTTCATACCTCTGTCCTGGACTCCATTCACTGGTCCGACATTATATTCATTGGTCTGATACTCCATTTATATAACTCCGACACTCCAATCATTGATCCGACACTTCATTCATTAAGGAAAATAATGAAGTAAGGGTTTTGAAGATGCAGAAGACATGACGGAACTGTCTGGTATGATGTGCATTATAATTTTTCTTTTATAACTTAAGTAAAAACTTTCTTTTCCAGATTCAATTACTACAATAGATAGAGTAGATAATTGTCTATTATCTGTCGAAAGGAATTTTTGGGATTCGAACATGCGAACGAATAATAGACCTGTTTACTTTAATCAAAAGTACTAGAGGGACAGGCTGAAAATTGTAAATCTGACTGATTATTATGATCCTACGGAAGTGGTTCTATTAAATTTATTCGCATCATTTTTTCGATTTTATTGGTATTTTAAAAGTCATTCAAATATTAGGATTCAGATATGTGAATAGTCAATATTACGATACTTTGAACTCGTGGATCTCATCAATTAGAGGACACTTTTGACTTATGATTGGGCCACCTGAATTTCAAGGTTTTCAGCCATCCAAAAACAAAAGGCTGATCTGAAATTCAAGCTAGTTTATGAATACCAGTCCCATTCGAAAACATATCTCTACCTTCGAAAATTAACGAATCTTCAAATTATGATAATTACATTCTGTTCAACATCAAAAACTTTAGTAAAGTTGAAATTTTTGTTCGGTTCTAAATATTCGGAATAAAGTTATGAATTTCAGAAAAAAAACGCAATGTTTTTTTTATTTTAATTTCAATATTAGTAAATCACTTTTTCTCAGCTTTGTGAGCATTATTTTCATCCTTACTGATTTTACTGAATCTGAAAACCATTTCCCGAAAGATGAAATATTTTGCAAGATTTGTAGGCCAATCGTGTTCAAATTCAGGTTATTTACTACTCGATATTTATGACATAGCTTAATTTAATGTGTCTATACTTGAAAAAAATTGAGGTTATAATTTAGAGTAAATTATTTCCAAACAACATTAGTCTAATTTAGCAATCGGTTTGCCTGATTCGATGAATTATAAAGTAATTGCGTTTCTATCCCATTAATTTCTTGTTCAATGTTTAATTTCCACCATATTTATTCTACTTTTTTTATGATCCTGAAAATGGACCATTTATCGTCTGTAGACTGAATCAAACATTCTGAATACGAATATGATATATAAAATTGTTAATGTTAATTTCGATGAATTCACCACTCTAACATACAAGTCTTCTAAAAACTAATGTTGAAATTAATAAATTCAATTCAATTTAAAAAGCAGATAGGAATATAGTAAACTATGTCAAAAATTAATCAATATCATTTATACTAGAATTATTTCTAATTTATCAAACAGTTATTTAATAGATCTAGGTTTTCTGTGTGTAAAATGGAGTGCTGGAATTTGTATGTGGTTTCCATGGCAACACGCTTACACTAGAAATGGCGATTTTGAAAGAAAACCTCTGTGCGTGGTTATCCTTTGAATTCTGTAAAAATGGAATAGAAAAAGTGACTCATAGTCCATGCTCCTAGTAAATATCATTACTCTATGCTCTTAGTTAGTGTTTTTTGTGTTAACTATTAGGTATCTGATTATATTGCACAATTTAAGCTTAATTCTCATATCAGTGTGTTACAGTTCAACAGTATCTAAAAGCTGAGCGGCGCACTACAATACGGCGCACCACTGTACTTTCTATTAAAGGTCCTCTCCAGGCTCCGGGAAAAAAATGAGTTTATAACAAAATATTATAGAACTAAGGTCTACGATCATTATTCTTCAAAGCGCATACAATTCGGTTCAGTTTATATTTTATAATTTGTTTTAAAAGTTTTTTAATACTCTGTGAGCAACAATTGAGCGAATCTCTAATCTGATGCTCAAGAAGAAGATTGTACACTCTTTGTTTTGTTTACAAATTTGAATTTTATAAACAAACCATGCGTTTTAAGCCTTTATTTAAATTATTTTAGGTATTAGGTAATTGTTTTCTAAAGTATATAAACGTTTCTATTATAAGTTTATTCAATTTTATACCTTTACACGAATATTAAATGGATTTATTAAACCTAATACCTAGTTGACAATCAAAACAAATGGTGTAGGTACATTCTTTTTCTTCAGGATGAAAATTTCTTAAATCAGTAAGTCTGATACACCCTCTGATACATCTAGGTACCTAACGGCTAACTAATAAGTTTTTATTTACACCTCAGATTGAAAGTTTACAATAGTTACCCCAAAAAAATTCAATTACAGTTTTCTATGATAAATTCTTTTTTCTATACCAAATTAAACATCTCAATCAAATAATTAAACTGTGTAGTATAAATTCATTGGATTCAGGTACCGTCAGTCATAAATCTGATAAAACAATTATCAAATTCACTCCATTTATCATTAATCTGTATTCAAAATACCTAGAATACAGTGGTGCGCCATAGTATGGCGCACCACTGTATTCTAGGTACTATATCATGGCGGCCATACTGTGGTGCCAGTCTGCAGAATGTGTCTCTTCTCCCGCAGAGATTTTAATTAGAGAGACAGTTACTCTATGACTCACAGTAGCAGATTCAGAATCTCCCGCAGCTAAATTAATGGTAACATAGGAATTAAT
Source organism: Caprella mutica (assembly GCA_947561585.1). Taxonomy (NCBI): domain Eukaryota; kingdom Metazoa; phylum Arthropoda; class Malacostraca; order Amphipoda; family Caprellidae; genus Caprella; species Caprella mutica. The sequence goes on along the minus strand of CANNZV010000847.1, from coordinate 155,248 downwards.
TCAAAATCTCCCACAGCTAAATTAATGGTAACATAGGAATTAATTCAAGATCTCTCAAATTTCTAAAATTCAATCAAAAACTCCCGCAGAGAGTCTTGGAAAAATGTTCCATATTCTGCAGACTGGCTGTGGTGCGCCGCTCAGCTTTTAGATACGTATCTACTATCTACAGTCTACAGTTTGGTACCTAGGGATATCAGATGTATTATGAGTGAGTTAGGGTAAGTTCCGAATCATCAGACGGTTTCACATTTTCGATCGCGTAAGAAAAGTCTAGGTATACCTATACCTAATAGGCTAGTTGCCGTAGTTGGTAATTATTATTTTTCAAATATAATTTTAATTGGTATCCAGGGTTATTAAAAACCAAAGGTTTTTTTGGAAAAAACAAAAAACAATGTTTATGGTTTATTTGGTTTTTATATGGAATTATTTAATAAAAGTGCATATAGATACTTATTAGTTCATAACTGATCACTGTACATGGTTAACAATACAAAACATCATTCATATTTTGGTAAATTATAGGGAAAAAAATTATTTCAATGATATGTCAAGAGTTTAGAGATATTTCGATTTTCCAATTAAAAAAATTCCTGTAATGTCTGAGGATATTTAGCTATCAATTCCTATATTACCATTAATTTTTGGAGGAGAAACTGGAAAAATGTTGGCAGCTATTTATCAGATTTTTAAAAAAGTCAGAGGAGTAACGAGTTCAGTGCACCAAATACAAACTGGAGTATGGCTTATAAACCAGTCTGTATTTCGTGGTAAATTCCACCAACGTGTCGGTGGAATTTTCCCCTCTTTGAAAATAATATTCTAGCATAGTAAAAGCAAAAGTTGGTGGATTTTTAGCTATTTATTCCTATGTTAACATTAATTTTTGTTCGAGAAATAATCTCATAAACTCGCCATTTGCCTCTCCACCAGTCTGTATTTAGAGGAAAATAATATTTTGGCAAAGTCAGTGGATTTTTAGCTATTTATTCCTATGTTACCATTAATTTTCGGTGGAAAAATGGGTGAAATGTTGGTGGATCAGCCAAATTACTGAAAATTGATGGTGAATTTTTTATCAGCTTTTTCAAAAAGTCAGTGGAATTTTGTGCACCTAATACAGACCAGCTCTCTCCAAAATCACCAATTTTCTCCAAAATGATCAAATTATCATAAATTCTCTCCAAATAATATTGTATTTGTAGCATAGCCAGTCTGCAGAATATGGGAGATATTTGGGATATTCTCTCTGAACAATTTTGAATTAATTCCTTTATTTACATTAATTTTGCTACAAACAATTCTGAATTAATCTCTATATTTACATTAATTTTGCTATGAACAGAATAAGAGATCTCTATGATTACAAACACTTCACCAGTTTCTGCAAACTGGTAGCATAGGAGTAAATTAGATAATTTTCACCATTTGCAAAAGAAGAACTCAAAATAATTGTCACAGACTCACCATTAAAATGATGAGTTTGGTCATGTTTTATTACCTGGCCACCAAATTTAATTTTTGTTCATCGAATCTGTTTCCAGATTCTATCCGTGATATTTTACATTTATATTATTTCTTTGATACTGATCTATGTGTAAATACAGTAATGGGGGATGTGCCGCAGGTCATTAATCAATCATGAAATGTGCAGTTCAACAGTCAACACACTATTGGACACAACAAACTACATTATAATTTAGGGCTACCTTTGACCAAAATTGATCTGAGAGACTGTCATCTGAAACTGGAAGTTTAAAATACAGAATTACGGTGCCTTATAAGTTGGGTAATAAACCTCAATATATTTTTTTACCATTACTTTATATCCAAATTGTCTGATCTAACTAGCAAGAACCTAGTTTAAGGCTGTAAATTGTGATTATTTCTGTTTAGTATGTTTTTTCTTCTGTCCCTAAGTATATTTTTATATATCATTGATACTGAGTAGGCAGGGAGCCAATTGAAGGACTCTAAATAGCGGACATTACATAGCCAATAGAACGGCAAGAAAGGCATTGATGACTTTAATTTGATATATAATTAGCCAAAGAAAAGGCTCGAGTTGTCAGGTAATAAAGCATGTTCTTTCTCGCCATTTTTTGGCTAGTTGATGACAGCTATTTCTAGCCCACCTGCAAGTAATATAGTATCACTAATAAATAAACTCTCCATTTGTCTTTCCAGCTCTCCAAAAATTTCCATATTTCTCTCCAAAATGATCAATTTATCATAGATTCTCTCCAAAATAACATTGTATCATAGAAGAAAATTAGATAATTCTCACCATTTGCAATTGAAGGGCTCAAAACTGTCAAAAACTCGCCATTAAAATGTCGAGTTTGGACTTGCTGTATTATCTTGGATAGGAATAACATCAAGTTTGTAGAAAACACATGGCTTTCCGTCTTTTAGATTTTTGTAACATGAAATCTTGGTGCCATACCGGCCGCATGCCAATGCGGCATGAAATCTTGGTGCCGGCATCTTCCCGCATTGTGTTTGTCCCTTAAGCCCTCCCAGTAGGTCCCACTCCAAATCTCTGCTTAGTTTATATCAGTGGGGATTGGGGTGGGTACTGGAGAGAATGCCCGGCAGGTTGTCCCTGGTAAACTTTTAAATATTTTAATTAGAATTTGGTTTTAAATTATGTATGGAAGTTCACTTAGAAGACAAGTAGCTAGTATAAATTTAAAAAAACTGTATTATTATTTGTAAATATTTTCGTTTTGATGCATGATTATAACATCAGACTTGATCAGACTTTTATAAATAAATAGTAATTTGATTATGATTTTATTTTTGAGAGACCAGAGCTGATACAAAAGATTCTCTGGAATATTTTAACTTGGAACATCTTGCCATGAAATTGTTCACTGCACTGCATCCACTATTTGTACTGCACACATCATGATTGTTAAATGAGCTGATGGGGGGGGGGGGGAGGTTTGTTGGGAGGCACTTCCCCATTATACATATTTGTAATGTTAATGTACCTTTCCAGACCCCTAAACTTAATCTAACCTATCGCTATCGAAAACTTAATTGCACTCTATCTCGAAAACGCATAGTTTCCACAAAAAATGGTAGCTATTCATGAATAGCATCTTCAAATGGTTCCTTTTACCTATGAAAAGTGTCAAAATATCTAAAATTGGTGGTGACCTAAAGCACAAATTTACCATACTTTTTTCTTTAGGTAAATATATGCCCAGAAAACATGGAACTTTATAGGAAAATATAACATTGCAAGATCTTGTAGTGTTCAAGGCAGTTTTCATTGACTTATTCATTGTATTTCCCAATTAATTTCTATGTTCTAATAATCTGATGTTCACATGTACCATGTTCCAAAGTATGGAAAAAGTCACCAATATAGTGGGGTGAGATAATTTGAAAAACCTGTAAAGTAAAAAAAACCTACAAGTAAATCACTCATAAAACCCATCATTACACATGTTTCTAAGTATGGACAAAGTCTCCAATATATTGACAACTTTTGAGGGGTAAAAACAAGTTGAAAAACTGTGAATAACAAGTAAAAAATTCCTAATAAAGTTTAAAGAGATAGGCATGCATCAGTCTATCAGACATAGATCATAAGGTTGCTCTCAAACCAGTCTGCAAAGTGTGGCAAATCTGTCTACAAGATTTTATTTTGAGGACAATTTGTCTCCAAAGATTTTCAAATCTGTCACCAAAATGACCAGAATTCTGTAAAATGTCTCCATTAAATACATGTAAACATAGGAATTAATTAGAAAAGCGTTTCCTAGATCTTACAAAGATGTATTTTCCTTAAAATATGTCTCCAAAGATCTTCGACAATATGGACACGCTTTGCAAACCTGCTTTCAAGTGTAAAATATTGAATAGAAACTTAGAAAGTCAAATTTCTTCTTTAAAGTATCCTAAAATTTAAATAGGGCGACCTCGATCCATTCTCTCATTAAGCTGACGACTTTCCTGCCACTGTGCCACATTTGCATTAGGGGAACATGGTGCACAAAATCCCATTATCCCACCCAGTCAATTCATCTCCAAATATTTTCAAATCTGTTTCTAAAATAACAAGAAAGAAAGTGTCTCCAATAAATACATGTAAACATAGGAATTAATTAGGAAAGTGTCTCCCAAGATCTTACAAAGATATATTTTCCCTCAAAATTATTGGCTGATCTAAATTATTGGATCAGCCAAATTATCCATGTCGCCACTTGCCATAGATTTTTGGAGACATTACTTTAGGGATAATATATCATTGAAAGATCTTGCTGACTATTTCCTAATTAATTCCTATGTTTACAGTAGCTAATTATTGGAGACAGAGTTGATATAAAGATATTCTTTGGAGACAAATTGTCTTCAGTATATTTTACTGACTTTATTTGAAAGAAGAATATTTTCATAATTTCTTAATTTGTAATGTTTAATTTATATTTATTCTTTCTCCATATTTCAAATCAACTGATATAATTAATATTTACAGGACCTAAGTCTGCTGTCACCTCGCTAGATACAGGCCTTCCTACCAACATGCCTCATCTCCTTGTCTAAGACTCTCCAAATTGTGTTTGTGAGTTATTTTGACTTTACTAACTAGAGTATCTAAATACCTATCTGGTTGATACTAACTAGTGTATCTAAGTAGCTACAGATCTTGTTAATACTAATTAGTGTATCGAAGTACAGAGCTTGTAATTACTAACAGGGCTGCGGAGTTGGTGCATAAAATGTTCGACTCTGACTCCAACTCGGACTCCTTTATTTTGAATTTATCGACTCCAACTCCGACGACTCCTCTATAAATAATTTCCACGATTCCAACAAACAGTTTTACAGTATTTTAATAAGCAATATTGAGTCATTTGAACGTTTAGACTTTAAATATTTATTTAATTCATATCTATTAGCAATTACTAGTTCTTATGAGATATTTAACATCATGAACAACAACTAAAATAGACCTTAATTTTTGTGACTTATAGCTTGGAGTCGAGAGTCTGTACAAATTTTCGACTCCTGACTCCGACTCCACCAAAAAAGCTTCAACTTGGACTCCACAACTCTGACTCCACAGCCCTGCATACATTGCTCGTATAAACATTTTGTAATAAGTTGATCTTATTCCATTTTGATAATAATGAAATGTACAGTAGTACATAACTTCATTCTATATAATCCATACATAAAAACTTCATTCTGCATGTGCCACTGGTGGTACATGCAGCACTACCATCATGTCGCCAAATGTAACACCGGCGAAGCAACTTTTTTATCGCATATTTCTGTACAGTATAATAAGCTGAACAACTATATCCTCGTTTTGTTGCGGCAGGTGAATTTGAGCTACTCGACAATTCTAAGATTTCTACGTCTAATTGTATAGTATACTATTTCAGTATGTATCGTAAACTATTTTTCAGTCATCATCAATAAAAAATTAATTATAACTTGTTATTTAATATAATGTGATATATCCAGTCTACAGAATTTGGGTCATTTTTTACATTTTCTGTGCGAGCATCCTTTAATTTTCTTCTATATTCAATTGTTTTTCAGAGAATAATGGGTTGAATAAACGAACACTTTACCAGTTTCTGCAGCCTGATGATGTAAGTACTCTCATGTTATTGTATATTGTAACAAATAGGGTACATAGACTTACTGTTAATATGAAATATATTATACCAAATAAGAATATAGCTAATAACTGCTAACTATTATCGGGCGGCTTTCTTAGATCCCATAGACTCATAAGATAATAATTTGATTTTTATTGAGTAAACGATTTTCTATGTGGAAAAGTGCATCCAGTATTAGCAAGTGGATATTACAGTAATATATATATTTATGTTAGGTATATAGGGATCTAATATTTTAAATTACTCTTACAGAAATTTGATTTGGCTATATTCCAGTAATCTACTGGAGGAAGAACCTATTCAGGCTATGTACAGAAGCTGTCTAATCTTGGAAAAGTTACTATATCATGGACACTTGGTTTATTTACCACATTCACCGCATCTTGAGGTATGATTGTAATGAATTACCAGCATCTTTTTTCATTGTATTATCACATTAGAAAATAACTGGTACACCCATGTAGCGATATCTGGCAACGATTATAACTGTGAACGTGTTAGATTGTGTACGTTTTATAGACGTTATGAATTCTGAAATGATTTCTAGTTCATGGATTAATTTGCTAATTCTATTGTGACATATCTATTTTCATGATTATAACTTGAATGATTAAGCGGACTAGCTAATGTTTAACGTATTGTGTTCAAAAATTAATCTATTAATATACAAATTGTAATTACTTTTATCAATATATACGACAAATGCACAATAATTCGTTTTCCATGTCTAAAATTAATTGAATGTTTGTTAAATACTTACCTGCGTTTCATTTTTGAATTACTATCAATATTTACTATCACCTCTTCATTTTCCTCTTCCATCCATGAGTTCAGTTGCCGGTGCTTGTGTCTCTTTTCGTCACATTCCTTGGTAAGTGACTGTATTCACCGAGTAGCTTTTCTGCATCTATGATCATTGCCACAGATTGGTTATAGGTGACTCTGTTCATGGAGCCACTTTCCTGTCTGACTGCCCACTTCTAAGTCCCTTGTATTTATTTTACTTTTGACGTCGGAGCTTTGGCTTTTGATTCCGAAGCAGACGTTAATTAATTAATATCAATATTTTCAATACTACAATTATTATATAACTATGGTGATTAACATCTGTCGAGGTGGAATCTGGCTGGTGGAATCTTCCGGTCACCGCTAACTCCTCAGTGTAGGCTGTTTTGTTTCTTAACTTTGTAGTTCTCTTTTCCGTTGTGCTTAGTAATTTGAAACAGACTAGCTATGATAAATAAATTCAGCTAATTAATCTCTTAGGTTAACATACCTATATCACTAATCATTTTATTTTAGGCTTTAATAAAAACCTTTTAGAGTAAGGATTAAAGAAAACATAATATAGTTAGTTTTAAGATTAATTTAATAATTTATTATTCAGATCGAATAGGTTTAAAGGACTACTTAGTAACAGAAAATAAAACTAAATTATTTAGTGTTTAGAAGAAGAAAATCGAAATGGGTTAAAAATTTTAATTAATATAAATGCAACAAAGTTAACAAGTATTAAACTGATTGAAGTAAACAAGGTATTTAACAAATTTTAACAAACTGAAACACAGGTCAAACAACATTAATTGACAACTACCAACCAAAGGGTAAACACAAAAGGAAATAAGGGGAGTCATAAAACGCCAATACACAAAATATAAAAATTGGGAGAGAGGAGAGGGAAAAAGAAAAATGAATTCTCAAATAAATAAATATAATAAATAATTAATTTAGTGGAGGTTCAAAGTCTGCTATGAAACTAAAAGCCATATAGCTGCCATCGGAAAATATATACAAAGGACTCAGACAGGAAAGTGGCTCGATGAACAAAACATCACATCACGTCACACCATACTATCTCTCACACTAAAGGATCTTAACATACGTTAAGCTCTGTTATGTAACCTAAATGAATTTGGATTAGAAAATGGGATCAAGCAACAAAATTGAGAGTCCATACAACCCACAAACAAATAGACTAAATCGAAAAAAAAACGGAGAGGATGAAGGCGTCAAATTAATATTTATTTATTAACAAACACCATCAATCATAATTCAATAATACAGATATGAAAAATATAACAAAATTAAATAAGTAACAAAGCATTAAAATCGTTCTAATATTTGTTATAAGACCCTTCTGCGTCCAAACAATCTTGGATTCGCCTAGGCATACTCTTTGCAAGGTTTTCGAAAAATTCATGCTGGTGCCTTACTGTATTCCACATTTCATTCACATGTGCCTCCAGTGCTCCAGGTGTCCTCTCGTTGGCATGGTCCCATTCGTTGACAATCCAACCCCAGACGTTCTCAATCGGATTTAAGTCAGGACTTCTTGCTGGCCACCGAAGAGGTTTTATATCAGGGTTTTCTCTGAACCATTGCTTGACAATATTTGCTGTGTGAACGCGGCAATTGTCTTGAACCAGCAAAATCTCTCGGTGTTCAGTAGCGGGTAGAGCAATTATTCTGACTGCTTCCAACACATTAGTCTGCAGAATGTCAACATATTCTTCCGCTGAAATATAATGGAAAACAATTATAACTACCACATTATTCACACAGTTAACCGAATTCCCGTCTCCTCAGTTCCTTGCAAAACCAAACACTTATTTTTTATTTAAATTCATCAATAATGTGAAAATTTAGGCTATTTCACAATATATTATCAGTTTCACATGGATAGATTTTATGAATGGATAATTCAATATACACTGATTTTAACCATCAGTTAATAAACCTATACACTAATCTTGCGAAATTATTATTACCATTTAATCTGGAAGTGATACGAGTCAATTCTCCAGGTCCACCTGACCAGATCCAGCCGAACATATTGACAGAGACATAGCCAGAGTGATTAGTTTCATTTACGTGCTTCTTTTGGTACCGCGTATTTCTCGGACGCCAACAATGGAGCCTGCCATTACAATCACTCTTGAATGTTTTCTCATCGACGAAGATGACATATTTCCAATAATCTTCGTATCCGTGATTGCTAGAAAAAGAATATAGATTGTCAAGCAAATGTCTAGAGTTTGATTACCCACTTCTAATATAGCTTGAAATAAGTTAATTCAAACTAATTTCAACATTTTGTATGGAACTTTATCATGTGTCACAACAAAATTATGTATTTTAGAAGCATCAATTTACTTACCGATGCTCTCTGCAGAACAGGAGTCTTTCCTGAATATGCTCTTGTTTCAGAGTTTCCCTTGTGGCAGGGATATGATGATACAGACCACCTTCTCTCAAACGGTTTCTCACGGTGTGGAATGAAACTCTGTTTGTCAATCCTTCAAAATAATTTAAAAATAGCTACAATTAATAGAAAATAAGCTACCTATTCTTGTATACTGACAATTTAAACTCTTGTTGTATAAAACTTCGCTAGGTAACCTATGGTTTTAACATTTACAAAATAGGTAACACGTACCCTCAGCTCGGGCTATTTGCACAGCAGTATTCATGGGATTAGCAATAGCTCTATTGAGTATACTTGCATCCTCTTCTGGAGTAGTAATTCTTGGTCTTCCAGTTCTTTTTTTAGAGTTTAGATTGCCTTCTTCTTCATCTCTGTAGAATAATTTTTATTAGTCGCTTCGCAAATGCTCGGATATGCGATAAAAACAACTTACATATCATTTTCGCATAGTGAACCTTATTCATAGCTACATTAAAAAGTATTTTTATGTTGTTAATTGTTATTTCGTAAAATGTGGAAAAGTATTAGGTATTTCAGTATTTGGACTGTAATCTAAGATTGAAAAATTTAAAAATAAAAGAACAATATGTATAAATACTGCCATTTCTAATTAGGTATACGTTCAAGTAGTTAATTCACAACTAGTGGCTTTTATTAATAATGTATAGATAAATGAAGATTTCCTGTATATATATAGAAACGAGACAAAAATTACTACTTACCGCTGCAACCATAATTGAACAGTAGATTTACTACAGCCGATCTGGTCACTAATCTGACGAACTGAATAGCCTTCTTCCCTTAGAGCTACTATTTTCGCTCTTTTCACCAAACGCTCCTTTTCTTTAGGGGTATTGGAGAGACCAATTTCATTATTGTTGGTATCCATTTTAGGTTATTATCACTGAAATTAAGTAGCAAGTTATTAAATTAAAATAGATATTTTAGATGCTACTTCATTTTCAATTTATAACATGCACTGCTCATTTTCGACTATTTTAAAGACAGGTTTGGATAGTTTTAGCTGATTAAATCACGGGAAATTTTGTTGTATTAATAAATTCCCAAATCTATAATTAATAAATTATTCGTATCCAGCTGGAATATAAAGTGTGGTTACCGGTTTTATTATAAATACATTAATAAAGTCCCTTAATATAAAAAATTATGCAATATATATAGCCACAATGTAGGGGGTTTTAACGTCTGCTTCGGAACCAAAAGCCAAAGCGCCGACGTCAAAAGGAAAATAAATACAAGGGACTTAGAAGTAGGCAGTCAGACAGGAAAGTGGCTTCATGAACAGAGTCATCTATAACCATTCGGTGGCAATGCTCATAGATGCAGAAAAGCTACTCAGTGAATACAGTCACTTACCAAGGAATGTGACGAAAAGGGACACAAGCACCGGTGACTGAACTCACGGATGGAAGAGGAAAATGAAGAGGTGATAGTAAATGAAGCCTACGAGCCTACATAACAAATATCTAAAACCTCTCAATTGAAGAGTATAACCCTAGCGCTATCCTCTAAAACTACAAGAAGCTTTACAAAAAAAGATAAACATGGTAAAAATGAAAAAGACAATCCATAATCCAAATTACAACAGTTCGGAGCCCAAAGGATACCACCCCTATTCTCTTCCAATCACCACAGACAGCTGCAGGATGGAGCCCCTTATCATAGTCACAATAGAATTAGCAAATTAATCCATGAACTAGAAATCATTTCAGAATTCATAACGTCTATAAAACGTACACAATCTAACACGTTCACAGTTATAATCGTTGCCAGATATCGCTACATGGGTGTACCAGTTATTTTCTAATGTGATAATACATCACTGCACACTTACAGTTCCAAGAAAGACAGTGTAGTTTTTGTTACAGCTACACTATAGCTATGATGTGAGCAATAACTTATGTGATTATAAAATACCTTGTCATATTTGGTGCATTTTGTAGAGAAGAAAATTTGGATCATGTAAAAATAACGCACACCAGATGTTATTGGGGTGCATGATCTTTACAAGCTTTTTACTGGGGTGCATGATCGTTACAAGCTTTTTATTGGGGTGCATGATCGTTACAGGCTTTTTATTGGGGTGCATGATCTTTACAAGCTTTTTACTGGGGTGCATGATCGTTACAAGCTTTTTATTGGGGTGCATGATCGTTACAGGCTTTTTATTGGGGTGCATGATCTTTACAAGGTTATACTGGGGTGCATGATCTTTACAAGCTTTTTATTCGGGTGCATGATCTTTACAAGGTTATACTGGGGTGCATGATCGTTACAATCTTTTTATTGGGGTGCATGATCTTTACAAGCTTTTTATTGGGGTGCATGATCGTTACAAGCTTTTTATTGGGGTGCATGATCGTTACAAGCGTTTTATTGGGGTGCATGATCGTTACAGGCTTTTTATTGGGGTGCATGATCTTTACAAGCTTTTTATTGGGGTGCATGATCTTTACAAGGTTATACTGGGGTGCATGATCTTTACAAGATCCGAAAATTTTATTCATTCTGTACATCATCTACCAATAGTGTCACATGTTATAGCTATTTGATTGAATTATTGCCAGTGCACATCATGTATGTAAATAGTAAATAGGTACACATCTTGTTTTATATTAACTTCAATATTTTTCATTTCATATAAATACCTATAATTTTTTTTTATTTCTTAAAGGTCCTCTCCACTCTAAATAAAAAAAATTCTGGTATCTCTTTAAATTTGTAGAGCTAAGGTTATATAACATATCGCAGTAAACAGAATTGAAATCGATCAAGTATTCTGTTCACAATTAATTATATAAGTAATATTCACATTTTGTTTTTTCTCATTCTGAGATTCGTAATTTCATTACAAGAAAAAGCCCCCTGTATACTTGAGTAGGATGTTCGTTCGTCTATACATAGCCCATACCTATTAAAAATTTCAAATCACAGATCTGCGTTCAAATAGAAAGTGTATAAAAATTAACAGTTCTCAATATCGGAAAATGTTATGATATACGAAAACGATTAGTAAGAAATACTTAATTAGGAAATTGATTTCTTTATATAGATCCATTGTCTTAAAACTACACTATTATGATAAAGTGAATCTTAGAATAGAATACCTACCGTAACTTACGCGGATAAGGCGGGTTATGGATACGCTAAGACCGGCCTAGCTATGCTAGCGCCTATGTACCTATAATATTAAAGTTAGGTAACAGTAAATCTGAGCAAGGCAGGGATTGCACCATAGTTTGAGTCAGCTTTAATTGGTCCATACTATACTTTACATCTGTGTCTCAGTGTCTGCATGATTTGTTGTTAAATAATAGGTCATAAGAATTAGCCTAAGCCCTAATGCATGCTGAATGATGGGAAATTGAACATCGGTCAAAAATAAAGTCATATAGATACAAAGTATAATATTAGACCAAAGCTCAATTGACTCAATTCTCCAAATTATAGTACATTTTAAGTTAATGTACGAATACCTAATAGGAGTGCTGTGGTATCACGCTGAAATGGAAATTCAATCAATTTAATCAAAAAACATTCATTAAGTTGGCAGGTGTCTTTGTCAAGCATTTTTAGTTTGTTACAAAGTAACTCGATTAACACAAAGAACATCTTAGTGACAATACGGTACCGGTAGCATTGATATCTATCAATCAGCTTTGTTATTGTTTGGATTTTGTCGGATCGTGTTAGCCTATCGAACCGGGGGGCTTTTTCTTTGCTTGAAATTCAGAGGTGTAGTAGAAAGAACGAAAAAATCTTAAATTACATATAATAAAACTATAGAACCCAATTTGAAATGGGTTGCAGTTTTATTATCAAGAACATTAGTTCTAATGCATAGAGATAAAAAAATAGAGTGGAGGGGACCTTTAAATAAATTAAATGTTTATGAATAATTTTTTTATTACTTACAGACTCACGGAACCGGAATCTCTTTATAATCCCCAGGGGCTCTATCCTGAAGCTGTCAGTGGTGAATGGAAGAGAATGGAGGTGGCGTTCCTTTGGCCCTGAACTGTTGTAACTGGGATTATGCAATTTTTTTCCATTTTGACCATATTTATCATTTTTTTAATGCTACTTGTTGAAAATGAAGATAGTGCTGGTGTTATGCTCTTCATGTACGAAGTCTTAGATTTTTGTGTTAGGTAGATTCGTAGGCTTCATTTACTATCACCTCTTCATTTTCCTCTTATGGCATTCCAGGACATGTGGTCTAAAGGTCAAGATCACACCCTTTCAGATTTGCATGAAACTTGATACAATGGGTACTTGTGCTGAAAAAACTCCATTTCATAACTTTCTTATTATTAGTCATAGAACAAAAAGTTGGCAGGATTTTTGTTCAGATTAAGCTTGGCAATCTTCCTAGTTGTAAAAATTTATTATTTCAAATTTTTAAATGAAAGAGTATTTTCCCTCATTGACCTTGACCTTTGCCCTCAAAGACCCCATCTGACAAAAATAAATTATTAAAACAAAATAATGTAGATCGACTTCTTGGCTATAGGTTGGAAAAACAATATTTACTCTTAAAAGGGATTTATTTGAGCTCAAACAGGTGCGTTAGACAAAAAAGAAATATAAAAGTATATGATAAATTATAATTTTGGAAAAATAATTTGAAATAGATTTTCCCAAATCATAAATTTTCTAATATTAATAATTTCCAAATATTAGATTTACTACTATCAAATTTCTTTACTAACAGTTACTATTATTAGTTAAAGTTGCTATTATTGATTGATTATTACTGTTATTTATTGATATAATAGTAAATATTATTACATATATATTAATTAATATTAGTAAACATTACTTAATAAACATTAGTAAATGTTAATAAACAATAGTAAATAATAATAAATATTTGTTAATAGTAGTAAATTTAATATTTGGTAGCTAATTATTAATATTAGTAAATTTATAATTTGTGAAACTCTACTCTAATTAAACTTTTCAAAATTATAATTTATCTTTTACTTTTATATTTTTTTGTGTAACGCACCTTTTTGAACTCAAATTTATCCCTAATCCTTATTAATAGTATCAATACTAACTTTCCAGCCTATAGTCAAGTATTGCATCCATTGGCTCTATCCTGAAGCTGTTTGTGGTGAATGGAAGAGAAATAGGGTGGCTTCCCTTGGGCCCCGAACTCTTGTGATTTAGATAATGGATTGTCTTTTTTCATTTTTACCATGTTTATCATTTTTTTAATGTTACTTGCAGTTATATAGGATAGCGCTAGGGTTATGCTCTTCAACTATGAGGTCTTAGATTTTGTGTTAGGTAGGCTCGTAGGCTTCATTTACTGTCACCTCTTCATTTTCCTCTTGCTTCCGTGAGCGCAGCCACCGGTGCTTGTGTCCCTTTTCGTCACATTCCTTAGTAACTGACTGCATTCACGGAGTAGCTTTTCTGCATCCATGAGCTCGTCACCGACGGTGGTAAGTGGCTTTGTTCATGAAGCAACTTTCCTTTCAGACTTCTTCTTCTAGTCCCTTGTTCCTTTTGATGTCAGCGAAATAGTACGATATGACTGAAGCTCGACGTCAAACCCCTACTAAAATAAAATGAAAATATAGTCAAGTATTCAATCTACATTTTTTTTAGGTGGGACTTTTGAGGGCAAAGTTCAAGGTCAAAGAGGGTAAATGCCCTTATCCATCCAAAAAGTTAAAATACATATGATTGTGTACACCCAGGAAGATTCTGAACAAAATCATTTCAAACTTTTTCTTCTAGAACTAATAATAAGAAAGTTATGACCTTTTAAAAATCGTGATGACAAGGCATTATGCCCCTTATTACAAAAGTTCAAAAGGTTTATAACTTTTGACAAATGTAAGAGCTAGAGAGCTGTGAATCTCAAAAGTCGAGTTTCTTGGGCACAAGCACACATAGTACTAACTTTCATACAAATCTGAGGGGGTGGGGTGTTGAGTTAAATATCATATTTTTTGGACTACTTGTCATGGAATGTCCTCTGCCATTCGTGAATGTAACCACCGGTGCTTGTGTCCCATTTCGTCACATCCTTTGGTAAGTGACTGCAACCACGTAGTAGCTTTCCTACATCCATGAGGATTGTCACCGACGGTGGTAGATGACTTTGTTCATGGAACCACTTTTCTTTCTGACTGGTTCTGCAGTCCCTTGTTTTAAATTCCTTAAGTTGTCTCAAATATGGCCTTTAGTCACGAAGCACACGTCAAACCCCTACTAAAGTAAATTAAATCAACCAGGTTCTAACCTTACTATGGTTGGAGGAATACACTCTAAACATACCTTTATTGAAGTACACTAGTCCAAAATAAATAAAATGCCAATTCTGTCACAAACAGGTTGTTATAAATTAAAATGGTAAACAGAAAAGCTCAGAGGGTGACCACTTTCTGCTACTTGGTGTACCATGCTTTGGCAAAAAAAACTACTAAAGTTGCACAATAGAGCAGACACCAGCCAATATCTTAGCAGTTGGAAGATTTTTATAATGTTTAGCTATTTATTCGAGTTGTATTTTCCAATTATTATCCTTTACTTCTCCAACATATTCAATATATTATGCAGAAAAATCCGATTTTTAAAAGTTTTAGGAAATTAATACCAGTAGTGGTACATGCTGTACGTTGAGCGAGTTAGCTGTGTACCATACATGGTGCATGATGCTATGAATGTCTTAAAACAGACTAAAAGTTGTTATTTGTTATAATTTATTTAATCAATACAACAAATAATCACTTGTTTTATTATTTTCAATTTTGAAATGAAAAAGGGCATTCATCCTCATTAGCCTCTAATTCCACTTATTATAAATTTACTCAAATTAATAAAGCAAATAATCACTTGTTATTAGTTTTGATAGCTACTCCTTTTTAGCAAGATTTTTTAATTGACTTCATTTAATAATCATATATCTTGTGAATGTACTAAGCTAATTGAAAATATACATCTTACTTAATTTTCCTGTTGTATTTCCACTTGTTCATTTGATAGTTTGATAGTTAATATTTTGATAGTTAATATTTTATTCAATTTTATTGCCACAACGGGCTATTTCGTGAAACTAATCTTTGGTGAATGGAAAAGAATGGGATGGCTCACAAATGTTTTTATTTTTACTATGCTTATTGGTTTTGTAACGCTACTTGCAGTTTTAGAGGGTTAAGCGGCGTTTACACTATCAATTTTGACTGTGGAGGTGACTGTCAATCACACCTCTTCACTCACACTCCATCCCTGTAGTTTCAGTGACTGACGTTCAGACTATAAACAGTAAGTCAGTGTTGCTGAACGACACACATTGGCTTTAGTCACTAGAGAAACCTTTATTATTATTATTAGCTTTATATTATATATTTAATATTTTTAATGTTGTATATTTGTTTATATTGTTTATAATTAAATTTCACTACAGCAAATTCATTTAGTTATCACAATTTAACTTAATGAAATAGCTTATGTAAATTGAAAATGATCTTGATTATTAATGTTCATCTTAAAGTTCGATTACAATATCAATAATTAAAAACAATTCAATGCGTTCCAGTTACATTATTATATATTAACTGAGAAATTATTGTGAAATGTTTCTCGTTAATCCTATTTTATTTAAATTAAAAAAATAAATTCCATTTATCCCCTAAGATCTCTTGCGATAAATTTTTCAGTTTTGTATTATGTTCAAAAATAAAAACTATCACTAATAAATTGATACACATTGGTTCATCATATTTAAAATATGAAAGTATCTAAATAAATTAATAAAATTATGAATACTATCGCACACTACCTTTCATCCTCGATATGTGGTGTGTGACTGATTATCACTCAACTCGGCAACCTATGGCTAACATTGATAGATTCCATAGCGTGGACGAGATAAAGGGAGCAACTTTTGTGGTGGGGAGAGAGGGAATGATAAGATTTACACTCACCTCCACAGTCAAAACTGATAGTGTAAACACCACTTTATGCTCTTCAACTACGAGGTCTTGGATTTTGTGTAAGGCAGCCTGGTAAGCTTCATTTTCCTCTTCCATCCGTGAGTGCAACCACCGGTGCTTGTGCCCCTTTTCGTCACATTCCTTGGCAAGTGACTGCATTCACGGAGTAGCTCTTCAGCATCCACGAGCTTTGTCACCGACGGTGGTAGGTAAATTTCATTTTTGACTGCTTCTTACAGTCTCTTGTACGTAATTACGGTCAGTGATATGGCATTTTTTTTCGAAGCAGATGTTAAACCCTTATCAATATACATATTTGATATTTTCTTAATATGAGTAATAGATCCTGAACTCAGAGTAATTTACAGTTCAATTTACTTTTACCTATATAATTATGGTAAAAGATAGAAACTACAGGCTTTAGTTACCAAATTACGACTCAGTTTAGTTACCAAGCGGTAACTAAAGCAATTAAAAGTAACAAAAATTTATAATGGTCACTCCTTGATTATATATATCCTTTTTTATGAGTTGTAGAAAGAAAATTTGTTAGAGTTATTAGAGTATTACGAATATAACACGGAACTTATCCTAAAATGGGACATGTTGAATTTCTGAACCAATTGCTTCAAATAACCTCATCTGGATTATAATTTTGATGTTTTTTTAGTTACCGTGAAATAATCACCAAAAATTGTCTCGGTGTTCTATGTCTATGAACGGTTCTTATTTTGAAATAGGACTATAAATAAGTACGTACCACTTTTATTAAAGTGAGTTATGCTTAAAGCGAGGCATGCCTGTACTTTGTTATCTACTGGGCCACATAACTAGTCCGGTTTTTATTACACCCCGCTCTTATTACAAAATGGTAGGTAATAAGAGCGATTTGCGACTCAAGTTTTATTTGAATTGTAACTCCTTGATTAAACATTTCATTTTCTATGAGTTAGATTGAAATAAAATGTTACGAAGGTTCAGCATTGCGTATATTGAAAAGATAAACGTTAAAACAGGCCAATGAATTGACAATATTTTATATTAACATGAGATTAACTCTAATTCAGTACAGGTAGGTAATTAGTTTGGTAATTTGATTTATATACCTGCAAGGCTACAAGTAGGTACCATGAACATCAATAAATTAAACGTTATCTAATAGTTTCATATTTTTTACTCGAAAATGTGAAACCGTCCGATAACTCGAAACTTATCTTGCTGCCAACTATATTTTTCGGTGCATAAAATTACTGTTTGTTCAATGCAGCACAATTATATAAATCAAAGAATCAAACTAATTACATAAAGTAACTTATATTCAACTAAGGTTGGATTTTAATAGTTTATTTCATTCTCTACTGACAGACTACTTACTGTACACTATTATATCAAAGCTTTCATAATTTCAACTCTTTTCGAGTCTGGTGGTACATATTTTGTACCACACTCATGGTTACAATTAATGCAAGATGGTACAGAAAGTATACCAACTAAAAACTCTTTCAAAACTGGTGGGTAAATATTCCTTACCACCATAAAGGTTATGTTTAATGCTCAGTGGAACAGAAGATGTACCATCTTTAAAAATAAAGTTTGGCAGCTCAAATTTTGAACCACCTACATAAATGGTTAGGTATAGTCATAATTCTTTGAGCATATGATATATGGCATTTATTTCTCTGAAAAGTGTTGGTCTGAAAGAGTTAATATATCTTATCATAACCCCCTATAAACAACGTATATCGATTCGATTGCCTTGGATGTCGAATCGATGGATTGTTCCATCGAATCGACAGACCGTTGTGACTAGGGGGCCATTTCATTATTGTAACTCGTACAAAATGAAATGTTTGAGGAGTTACAATTATATAATAACGTGAGCCATACATCAATCGTATTACCATTTGCAACTAGATTACGTGCATTCGGAAGAACGCATACTATTGCCCCCGCTTATAAATGACTTGACCTAAAGATTTCACCCGTTCGTTTACAATTATTTAATAAACTGATTCGTGGATAATAACCAATCGTCCCACCAAGTTCCATTTAATATGGTTGATTACTTTTTGAGTTATTGAGTGATAAATGACTTTGACCAAATCACTTCCAACATTCTATCAAATAGTTTCTGGACATTAACTGATCGTCCCACTAAGTTTCAGTCATTTTGGTTAAATAATTTATGAGTTATAAATGGCATTGATCATTGACCCGATCTATCCCAAAATATAACCAAATGGTTCCTTTACATTGACCAATCGTCCCACCAAGTTTCATGCAATGTGGTTAAATACTTCATAAGTTATAAATGACCTTCACCGGATCACTTCCAAAATTCTACCAGATGGTTCATGCACAATGACCAATGGTCCAGTTAAATTTCAGTAAATTTGGTGGAATTCTTTTTCAGTTAAGCGAATAACAAGATGACAAATGCCGTGTAAAATATATCCTTTCCGCATTCTGCGAAGGTAATAACTAGAGCCCGGATTTCCAGTTCTTATGCTATAAACGCTATTTTGACCATAGAAATAAATTTTTATAGCGTTTATAGCATAAACGCTATTTTGACAAGAAATTAAAAGATAGAACTAGTAATTATGGTATAAGCGACTATAAAAACTGTGATAAACCATCCTTTACGTGCGAAATATATTTGTAACAGATTATTATATAATTGATAAATTATACATGCAAGAGACATTTAAATTAGTGTGCCATTTCATTCACATTTTCTATAGGAATATTCCATAGAAAACGTACGAACATAGTTATTGGTAAATTAAACTGAATTGAACAATGAATAAACCACTACTCGATACAGTATAATATTATATAGTTTTCTTAAATAATAAATAGAATGATACGTGAAGAATGAAGATATGCCCAAATGAAATAAATATATGGTACCTATTTATATATTGTGACCGGTAAATTTCGCTCTTTCCGTAAAGAAGTTACTTTGAACACACTCATTTATGAACGTGATAGTTAATTGAGTGCTCAAGTTGTAAAAACCAAAACAACCCAAAGTGAAACAATCCGAAACTTTTAAAGTTGAAATAAGCTTTTCAAAATTAAAAATGATTTTAAGCGACAAGAGACTAAGCATAACAGCTGTATATGTCATTGAGATGTTGGTAATTTCTCGCAATGAAGTTTAATTATTGTTTCATTAATTAAAAAAGTTATCAAGTCATTATATTAAGAATTAATGTTACTGTTTTTGCATTTGGTTTGTGCTGTTCTATGTGAGTGTCTTTGTTACTCTTAGTTGGTTGTGACTTAAGACAACATAGTTTTGGATAAATTTAGTTTAGTTTTTTTTCTTCTTGTTAGTTTCTTGTAAAATAAAAGCTACGTATAAATTGAGAAACATGGATATTATTTACTAATCATTAAACTCATAGTCTTATTTATACGATATTATACATACACATTTGCCATTAATTGTTGCGTTAGTTCTGTGAATAATAATTTTAAATCAGTTATTAACAAATTAAAAAGAAAGGCATAGTTATTGTGGAATTTTCTTCTAAAAGTTTCTATAATGTGGATAAAAGAAAGGAAATGCAATAATTTTAGGACACACTCAGCTATTATGAGGACTTTTTCACCGACTTTAAAACTCTTTTTTAGAGCTATACAAACTTTTTTAAAGCGCTATTTCGACTACTTTCGTTAGAACTAGGAAACCGGGCTCTACTAATAACTCTTTATTTGTGTAATCAAAATGTTGTCTACCTGTATTTCTCACTTCAAATATTAAGAAGAATTGCTGAATATATATTTTTTATCTGAGGGAAGTAGATTCATAGTATGCATTCGCTCTGTTTAAACTCATATTACATGGCAAATATTTCAGACAGAAACCAAGCGATTTGGAGCGCAAATAAATAGTAACACCCCTCACCACGTCTCTGTCTGAACTGAGAGAGAGGCGAGCTGCGAGCATCATGAGCATGGATGATGAATGAGTTGTCAGTGGCCCGCCCCTTTGTGTGTGGGAGAGGGAGGGGGAGGGTGGTGGGTGGAGCTAATATTAGTTCCAAAGAGCATTAGTCCCCAGGCTGGGTAGGCTCTAGGCTAGTTTGTGTTATTTCAATTATATGGCCGGACTATTTGCACAGATATCAAAGACCTAGGTACGACTTTGGCTAAGATATTATACCCAATGGACATTTATTTTCGAAAATTATAGCAGGGTAACATTATTTTTAAATCATTTGACGATTAGCTCATTTATCTTATGAGTATTAGTTTGAAAATATGTTTATCTTAATATTTTAGTTTGAAACATCTTTTATATTAATAATTTCGATGCCAGACCTAGTTTCGATAATACTACCTGACTAAAATACATTATATCTTAAAATTTTAGGAGCCAGACTGTTTTATCTTGATTTATTTTGCGATATAATAATTTACCTAAGAAAATAATTCCGAAAAACGGTTTATTTAAGTATTTTATAAATAGATTCGTCTTTTCTTAAAACATTTCGATCTCAATCACAATAGGTATAAAAATATTAGTGCCAAAGTTTATTTATTTTGAAGAAATAGATCAGAGACCGATTTATTTAGAATATTATATTTTAAATCATATTTGCTTTAAGCTCATTATACCTCAGTACTGTTTGAAATAAAAATTACACGTGATTTTCCTATTTATGATATATTATTAGTGATTAAATCTATTTTTTTTAATTATCTTTATGCAGGTACTGATTTTCTTGATACGATTATATTCAAATTTAGTTTTTCTTGTAACTGTTTACCGAATGACATGTTTATTTAAAGTAATTAGTTCACAATAACACTTATCATAAATTTATAGATCTCAGGTGCGTTATAATAAAATCTTTTGATCTTAGGTCCTTTTACCTAGAGTAATGTAGGCACTTGGAACATTTGCAGTAGGTTATTTACGTTACTATATTTTTATTAATTCTTTAGGTCTCAGTATAGCCTATCAAAATATAGAGCAGACTAGTTGTATAACGGTACTTAGAGCAACCGATTCTAATGAAGTTCGCTTAGATGAAAAATTAAAACAATTTTGGGATTTAGAGTCTATAGGAATTACTGAAAATAGTGTAGAAAATTTAGATTATGATAGATTAGTAGAATTTAAAGACGGTAAATTTATTGCTTCATTACCATGGAGATCAGATCATAGGACTCTGCCTGATAATTATTTTCTTGCTAAGAATAGATTGAAACGAAACTTGATTAGTCTACGGAAATCTCCTAACACACTCGCTCAATACAGCGATATAATTAATACTCAGATTGAAAGGGACTTCATAGAAAAGGTTAATAATCCTGATGAATTCGAGGGCAAAGTACATTATATTTCGCACCATGGTATAGTGAAGGATTCTGTTACAACTCCTTTTAGA
This sequence comes from Caprella mutica, assembly GCA_947561585.1. NCBI lineage: Eukaryota > Metazoa > Arthropoda > Malacostraca > Amphipoda > Caprellidae > Caprella > Caprella mutica. Next base: position 133,017 of record CANNZV010000847.1, on the reverse strand, counting down.
ATAGTTTATGATTGCTCTGCTAGGAAATGTAAGGAATCTCCTAGTCTTAATGATTGTTTAATGTCTGGACCTTATTTAATTAATGATCTGTTATCCGTATTTATAAGGTTCAGAGCCTTTAAGCACGCCTGCATATCTGATATTGAAAAGGCATATTTAATGGTGGGCTTAAATGAAAGAGATAGAGATTCTACACGTTTTTTGTGGCCAGATGATCCATATGACTTGAATAGTTCAATTGGGGTATATAGATTTAAAGTTGTATTTTTCGGAGGTACTTGCAGTCAATTTCTATTAAATTTGAGCATTAAGAAACTTTTGGATAGCTATAGTGATATTCAGGTAGCTAAGGAAATTAGGAGTTCTTTGTATGTAGATAATTTAGCATTTTCAGCCAGGGAAGAACAAAAAGTATTAGTGTTGTAATAGTTCTACTTCATTACTAAATAGTGCTGGATTTACATTGAGGGAATGGTTAACAAATTCTGACTTAGTTAAGGGCAATATTAGTGAAGCTAGTTACACTAAATCGGGAGATGAGATTTATGTGTTAGGATTTATGTGGAATGTAGGAAATGATAGTTTAGGGTTTAAAGTTAAGGATTTAAGTAAGGAAGTTACATGTACTAAACGTTCGGTAGTTAGTGATAGCTCTAAGATTTTCGATCCCATTGGTTTATTATCTCCTGTGTCTGTTCGCTGCAAGATATTTATATAGAGGCTATGGAAAAATGAATTAGAATGGGACGAAGAATTACCTAGTACTTTAGTTGATGAATGGAATAGTATAGTTAGTGATTTATCATATGTGCAGGGTATGAAATGGGAACGAAATTTAGATTTAGGGAAAGTAAGTAAGCTCTATATATTTTGTGATTCTAGTAAGGTAGCTTATGGAGCAGTTTGTTATATATTTACGGAGTCAGGTATAAAATTCCTTATGGCTAAATCAAGAATTGCACCTGTTAAGACAGTAACTTTACCTCAATTAGAGCTAACTTCTACAAATATTGGTGCACGTTTAGCGAAATATTTGATAGATATTTTGAAAGACATATGTGAAGTGACTGATGTGATCTTTTTTAGTGATAGTCAAATTGCACTCAGTTGGATTTTGAATAAAAATAGTAATAAACAGTACGTTAATCAGAGAGTCACTAATATTCATGAATTAGTTCCTGGTGCAGTTTGGCGCTATGTAACTACTTTAGAAAACCCAGCTGATCATTTGACTCGAGGTTTGACTGCTTCTGAATTGTTAAATAGTAATTGGATTACCGGACCCGAATGGTTAAATTCCTTTGATTGTTTTCAGAACTATGAGATAGCGTCAAACACTGTAATTGATCAGACTGAGTTTGTGGTAGATATCCATTGTAACGATGTAATTTGTAATGAAGTTGTAGAGTGTGGACTGAGTGAGGATTATTTTCTTAGATTTAGTTCATTTATAAGACTGATTAGAGTTACTGCTTACATTTATAGGTTCATTAATTGGAAGACTAATAAAGAGTCTAGTTTCGAGTTGACAAGTGATGAATTGAAGTTTTCTGAAAGGGCATTAATACTGATTGTGCAGAGAGTATTTTTCGCTGAAATTTTCTCATACCAATCTGATTCTACATTACCTGTACCTTCTATTGTGAAACAATTAGATATAATTTGTATTGACGGAATTCTTCACTGTAAAGGTAGATTGATATTTTCTGAGTTGGAATTAGAATCTAAGTATCCTATTTTGTTGCCATCTAGGAGTTATTTGTGCAAATTGTTGATATGGCATTTTCATGTTAAAATTTTTCATTCGGGTGTTAGTCAGACTTTAGCAACTGTGAGGGAAAGGTATTGGATTCCCAGAGGGCGTCAGATTATTAAATCTGTGTTACGTACATGTGTGACGTGCAAACGCATTAACAGTAGAAAAGAACCGCTGCCTTCTGTCGCTCCATTGCCTTATCACAGAGTGGTATCGTCTGAACCTTTCAGTACAACTGGTGTAGATTATGCAGGCCCTTTGTTAGTAAGAGATTGTGGTGAAACTAGGAAAGTTTATATATGTCTATTTACTTGTATGATAACTAGGGCTATCTTTTTAGAATTAGCTCATGATGGCACCGCGGATACCTTTCTATTATGTTTTAGGAGATTTACCGCTAGGATGTCTGTACCTAAATTATTATTAAGTGATAATGCTCTTATATTTGTCAAAACAGCCGATCTTCTCAAACAGATTAAATCTCATGAAAAAGTTGTAAGTAAACTAAATTTGTTGAATGTAGAATGGCAATTTATTCCTGTAAATGCTCCACACTTTGGTGGGGCTTGGGAGAGAATGGTTGGTTTGACTAAGAATAGTTTACGAAAGGTTTTGGGAAAATCATTGATATCTTCTATAGAACTTTCTACTTTGCTTTGTGAGATAGAGTCTCTGATTAATGATAGACCTATTACCTATGTAAGCGACGATATCACTGACGATCCTTTAACTCCTTCTCATTTAGTTTGTGGTAGGCGTATAAGAGCGCTAGGGAATGCAGGTGTAGATTTGACTTTACTATCTGATCCAAATGTCTACAGTAGGGAGATGTTCACTAGGAAACAAAGGTTACGTAAATTATTAGACGATTTGTGGTACATATGGAAATCTGAATATTTAACGTCACTTAGGGAACGTTCTAGCAATAATCTTGATGTGCCATCAAATTTGCGGGCCGGAGATGTAGTTCTGATAGCTGATGGTAATAGTAGAAGCTCATGGAAATTAGGGAAAATTGTGACGTTAAATTTGGGAAATGATGGAGTGGTTAGATCGGCGTACATTAAAACTAAAAATGGCTTTTGTATTCAACCGATAATTAATATGGTCAATCTTGAGATATCTTCATCTGCTAGTGATTTCGAAAATGTTAATGAACCTTCATGTACTCGTGAAAGGATTAAACGTAAAGCAGCTGTTTGTGTTTTGTTCTTTGTTGTTTTTGAATTTTATACTATTAATAAATCTTATAAATTCTTGTTTGGGCCGGAGTGTAAAATATATGTTCATAATTTATATAAGCTGTTAAAATGTTAGAATTAGGTTAAATCAGTGGGTTAACAACGTTAAGACATAGAGTTTATTTAAAGAGTAAATATGTTATACAATTAGAAGTCTATGGAGAGATGAGTGGAACCCATCTCTCACTGAGTAATGTTCAAGACAGACTGACTTCAGAAACTACACGACAGGGTATTTAACCCTCGACGGAAGTGAGATCGACTTTAGACCTTATGTCCGTTTCTCATTAAAAGTAATACATGGTTATTGAAACAATAGGTAATTTAATATAGCTGAGCTAGTCTAACAGGAAGTTAACATTAAATATATAACGAGTGTGTAATACATTTAACTAAAATTTCAACACTCCTCCTCACACGACATTTTATATTTTTCATACCTATTAATTTAACAAATTTGGTAAATCTATCAATAGGCAACGATTTAGAGAATATGTCAGACGATCCAAAAAAAAAAAACCATGAACAACAATTTACATAGGGAATGAATTATTCTAAATTTAAAGACATAAATCTCATTTTAATCAATCCTAAAATTCAAAACATTAAAACTCAAATTGAAAAATTCTGAAATTCAAATTGAACAATCATAACTGCAAGAATTTTAAACATTTATTAATGGTTTTAATTCTATTTCAAATAATTCCTTTCTTCCCCTCTTTTTATTTCTGAATGTCGATATAAAACAGAGTCTTCAGAAATCCAAAAAGAAAATATACTATGTATATAAAATATTTCAAACTTACATATAACATAAAAATAGTATGAATACACATCAAAACTGAACTTAACATATTGTGACATTCTTGCTTATTTTATTTCAATTTAACTTGTAAAAATTAACATTGCTTAATAATCATGCAATTAAAATTAACATCCTTCCGTTAAAAAATAGACTTTCTATTTTTTAATTATTTTATTGAATAAAATTTACTATTAAATTCTTTCTTCAGAAAAATTGAAAGATCGTTTAATATTTTACTGCAAATTAGTTATAAATATAACCATTTCATTTATGTATATTAATTTAAAAATAGTTCATTCCTGCAAATTCCTAATTTATTTTGACTTTAAAATTTTCTAATCATCAAAATCTAATTAGTATTTCAAAATGAAAAATATTTATTTCTAAATATTCACTTCTAAATATTCACAAATATTCACAGTATGAATATCAATTCATATGTATTCAATTCATATGCTCACCTAATAGACCGCGTACTTCTATTAAGTAAACATGCTGAGTCATCAATTAAAATAATAATTAAATGCTGTGTCGGTAGTTTTTGTTACGATTCAAAGATTAAGCTGCTGATCATTAAAAAGCAATAAAAATTCTATCTAACTACTATCCAAGAGCCTAATTTCAATTAATTTGAGAATTCACTTCACAAATGCTGAAGCAAGTTGTACACCGGTGCAAGAACCGTAGAGGCGAAAGTTAACTAAACCTACCACTAGACTAACATCAGGTTATTTATTTACTGTGAATAGAACTACAATATGGCGTAAGTTAAATGTCAGTTAAACTAAGTCATTATAGCAACTTAACACTACCACTTTCTTGTGTAGCTATTTACAAACAAACAAGTCTTTACTTATTTTACTTCTTGTAGTTGTAGTTCCCATAGCCACCACAAGTATGTGGAGTTGCTCCAGCTTTGCTGGGGCGTTTGTCCGGTTTGTTGTCCATAGCCACTCCAAGTACCGGCAGCTTGTCCAGTGGTTGCGGCATTCCAACCGCCCGGTGCCTGTTGTCCCCAGTTGCCGTAAGAGATTTGGGTTAGCGGTGTCTGTTGCTGCTGTGCATAGTAATTCTGCTGCTGTCCATCGTACCCCCCACTGTTTCAAGTGCCGTATCCTCCTCCTTGCTGGGTGTATCCAGATTGGGGTAGCTCTGGGATGAGGAGTTGTTAGTTTGAGAAGAATACTCAACTTTTCAGCTTCTCTCCGGAGTGAGTCAGCTACGGTAATCCAGTTAGGGATGTCTGTCTGAGCTTCAAGTGCAGTGACAAGCACTTCAAACGGCCCTGGCAGTGATGACAGAAGACAAATCACCTTTTGTTGAAAGTATTTACTATCATTCAATACTTTAACAAACATAAACAACCAAAGCAGTTTACTGTTTAACTGAATTGATGTTTTAACATTATTCTAATTCATAAGAATAACTGAATATAATTATTAATATTCAATTGAAACAGAACAGAAGTCTTAGTTCGCAAGTGCCTTTTGTTGAAAGTATTTACTGTCATTCAATACTTTAACAAACATAAACAACCAAAGCAGTTAACTTGATTTACTGTTTAACTGAATTGATGTTTTAACATTATTCTAATTCATAAGAATAACTGCACTGAATATAAGTATTTACTATCATTCAATACTTTAACAAACATAAACGACCAAAGCAGTTAACTTGATTTACTGTTTAACTGAATTGATGTTTTAACATTATTCTAATTCATAAGAATAACTGCACTGAATATAAGTATTTACTATCATTCAATACTTTAACAAACATAAACAACCAAAGCAGTTAACTTGATTTACTGTTTAACTGAATTGATGTTTTAACATTATTCTAATTCATAAGAATAACTGCACTGAATATAAGTATTTACTATCATTCAATACTTTAACAAACATAAACGACCAAAGCAGTTAACTTGATTTACTGTTTAACTGAATTGATGTTTTAACATTATTCTAATTCATAAGAATAACTGCACTGAATATAAGTATTTACTATCATTCAATACTTTAACAAACATAAACGACCAAAGCAGTTAACTTGATTTACTGTTTAACTGAATTGATGTTTTAACATTATTCTAATTCATAAGAATAACTGCACTGAATATAAGTATTAATATTTAATTGGAACAGTAACACAGCCTTAGTTCGCAAGAACCTTTTGTTGAAAGACTGTTTACCAAAGGATAAGGTCACAGATTTAAAGGTAATTTGTGACCTCTCTTGACACCTCTTCCGCAAAAATACTAAATCATTATATTATAACACAAGTGCATTTTTCGCTAGAGCAATCATTATAATTGACCTCATTAGCGCGTGAGCACGATTTGCTTACGCAAGCGTTTTAAGTGATATGTTTCATATAGGTTAACACTTTTTTCACAGCACTTCGTTTTTATTACTATTATAAACTTCTAATTTGTTTAAACATAATTTGATTTATAAACTCTTATCGTTCACTGGGCCCATAACCTTTTAGAATTAGGTTAAATCAGTGGGTTAACAACGTTAAGACATAGAGTTTATTTAAAGAGTAAATATGTTATACAATTAGAAGTCTATGGAGAGATGAGTGGAACCCATCTCTCACTGAGTAATGTTCAAGACAGACTGACTTCAGAAACTACACGACAGGGTATTTAACCCTCGACGGAAGTGAGATCGACTTTAGACCTTATGTCCGTTTCTCATTAAAAGTAATACATGGTTATTGAAACAATAGGTAATTTAATATAGCTGAGCTAGTCTAACAGGAAGTTAACATTAAATATATAACGAGTGTGTAATACATTTAACTAAAATTTCAACATAAAACTCATAGTCTATGCTCTTAAAAACTGTTCCAATAATATTCTCATGATAACTAATTTCTCGTATGCATGTTGTAGCAATAGCCAGTGTTCAATAAAACTTCCTACGAATCAGTTGGTTTATCTGCTGTCACCTCTTAACGTCCATATACCTGACTAAATCTCAGCGAATTAGTATCATACTACTGATACAACTAGTTAAAACTTTATTATTACATTTTCGCACTATCTTGATTCTACTAAACCACTCTTTATGAAAACTAGAATACTAGCATTCAATGATTTGTTTAAATTTCAGATGGGTATTTTTATGTACGGAAGGATGTCATCTGATCTAGTGCCCTTACCGAGCCATTCATATAATACGAGACATTCCAGAGACGCACTTCCAGCTTTCCAGAGGCTAAATCAGTGCATGAGATCCATTGAATCTAATGGTCCTAGGATGTGGAATTTGATTCCAACTCATATTCGTGACAGTCGAAACATTGATGTTTTTAAGAAGGATTACAAGTAATATTTGCTTGCCCAAAATATACTGTAAATTGATTTGTTTGTATTTTTCTTCAATCAATGTTATAATAATTTGTGACGTCATGTTCTTAATTCATTTGTGCTGTTAACTTGAATTGCCCGAAAAGTTTTTTGAACTTATGAAAGGGGCTTGAAATCTTGTATTTTTTTATTTTGCCTATGTGTTTTTGTACTTTTGTACTTTTTTATATAGGTATGATTGTTTTAAAATTTGTAATGATTTTTTCAATAAAGAATAAATAAATAAATAAATTTTGTATTCTGTATTTCTTTGGAGCCTCTACTGTGTTTTTGTCTGTATTTATTTTCACTGTTACGTTTTAACTGTATAGAATTTATTTATTTAGTCATTCTTTATTTACATAATGTTTAATTTTAATAGATTTGCAATATTTTTTTTAGTGCACGAGTTCTTACTCACACACTGTAAAGTCTTAAAACTGATAGGTAATCGTTAGGTTTTAACTGTTATATAATTAGTGTACTGTAATCGCGAGTTCTTGCTCTGCTCCTAGCTGTTAGACCGTCTGTAAAGACGAAAAGGGCTATATATATAATGTTATCCCCGTTACAAACTTATTATAACTATTTATTTGCAACAGACTTTGAAATCCCAGAGTTCGTTATTCAGAGAGAAAACAAGTAAATCTAACAAACAATCTTCCATGTCAAAATCTACTGACTTGAAGAAATTCAGAGTCTCTCAAGATTGTATGATTTAGATTAGAAGATAAAATATGATGAACTAGCTTCCATTTCAGAGAACTGTGTTCATTACTCTTACCACATTGTAATATGAAATAGTTATGAATAGGGTTGTGACAATATTCTTTTTGAAATATGCTTTTATGCTCTATGTTTTAAGCTTGTTAAATATGCTTTTATGCTCTTTATATATGCTTTTTATGCCTTAAAATATTCTTTTTATGCTTAAAATATACATTTTATGCTCAAAATATGCTTTTTATGCGTTCAGGTTAGCTTTATATGCTCAATGATATGCGTTCAGGTTAGCTTTATATGTTCTAATTTCTTGAAATAGGGCTAATTGTATTTGAGAGTTTTCATTGATGGTATATTTATATAGAAGGCAGGGTAGGAAACGATGTCAAATTGAGAGAGTTTTAGACAATAACTTGTACAATAAAGAAAGCATTTATTACATTTGATGATCATAGCTGTTTTTAAATTCTCGAAAATAATTCTACGTCTGTTATCTGCTATAATTTGTAGTCTTAACTCATTTCGAGTTTAATAAATAAGGTTCGTCTTGGAATAAAAAATCTGGTACCGAAACGTCCTAGCTCCGTTTACAATGGGGACGTGTCATTAGTCCGACAGTTACAACTTTCTGTATTATTTCTAGTTATATTTTTTGATTAAAATAAGAAATATTACATAAATATACATTATAGATACCTATAGCAATTTAAATAATACAATATTTACCTTTATTTTTTTTACTTTGGTACATATTTTACTTTATTTCAAATATTAGCTAATTTGTATGATGCATTTCCTCATTCGATTTAATGGAGTTTGTTGTATTCGCTAGTTTGTTGTACTGCACACTTCATGATTTTTAAATGACCTGGCGGGGGGTCAGGGGGGTAGCACATGACACATCCCTTCCCCCGATATACATATATTTTGAAATTCAATCAGAAATAAACCGCAAAAGTGTAGGACTAATGGAGGGTCGCACCAAAGAATAGTAACCGTTTACAATAGGTAAAGCGTAACATTAAATGGCAGCTCCTATCGTGTACTCCTTATTGAAATTATTACTATTAATTATCGCCTTAGGTTCCAATGATTCAGTAAGGTAATTTCCTCACCTAGTCTTTTAAACTTAAAAATTCTTGAATCATTCATTCAAACAATAAAAATTAGTTTGTGTTTCATTTGCAGTCACTTGGACTATTTGATTAACTAAAAGCATATTTTGAGAATATTCTTTATTTCAAAAAATATGCTTTATTGCTAAAAAGCATAAAGAATAATTCTTTAAGCCAAAAGAATATTGTCACAACCCTAGTTATGAATATATACCATTTACGTTACTAAACATGATCATGTAATATTCTAATACTTCATTAGATTGAAAACTTTAGGTATGTGTTCGACGAGTGCTTGTTCAAATTCATGTTATGTTACGTACAACAAAAAATATGTGAAAAAATAGAAAGAACCCCAATCACATCTCTGCTATGAAATTCTATATTATTTACATTTATTCACCAGTCATGAAGCACTGTAATCAGTCGACCTAATTGGAAGGCCTAACCAGAATCAATTTGAGATAAGACATAACCTTTTCAGTATGTGTCTATATAGAAAGCTATTATTACACCTATTTAGAACAGGACTAATATGTTTCAGATCATAGAAGTTTAACTGTGAGAAAGCTGTTTGTCAATGCTTAACATGTAGAGCTGCTAGTAATTGCTTTAACAGGCCTATCTTGGCTGGTCAATCTAGAATTTTAGAACTTTGTTTTCTCTGTAACTCAATCATCCCATCTTCAACGTGAATGGGTGTTAAAGACAATAAATATAAGGAAACTGGACACCATTCAGTCTCCATATATATGAGGCCACAATATTTGTTATGGTCAGTCATTTTCAGACTATTTGTTAAAATATTTGTATACGAATAACTGATCACTTTTATTACTTAAAGCGGAATAAGGTGAAGGAAATATGGTTCAGTTTCGATTCATTTTTTTTCACCAGGTCAGTCATTCATTCGTGCGCTTTAATACGATTATTTATATGAATATTTTTCTTTAAAGTGCATCGTTCAGCTGTTTTTTGCAATTCTCGCCGGTTTTTTTTTTTTCTTCAGTTCGCTAGAAATCAGTCTATAGAAAACGAACAGAAAATTTCAGTTCGCTGTTGCAACTGGAAGTGGGTCAGGGGTGCGAATGATGTAGATGGGGACTTTGTTTATGTGTTTTGTTGTGTAATAGCCTTCCATTTTTGGTAGATGGCTATGTCGTAGCCAGGGGGGATCACGATCTTTGGTCCCCCGAGATATGTCTCGAAATAATACCACTTTTATTAAAAGCGGGGAGTAATTGAAGCGAGGCCTGTCTGTATAACACGAAGCGATTTCATATTTCTCATTAATTGAAATAAATTAGCATTTAATAAATAACTTTTATGATATATGTTATCATCTTGTGGTACTTGTCATATAAGTGCAAGAATGGTCGACAGTAGCTGAATAATTATTCTTATCTTGAATTTATAGTCAGACTCAAAAACCTATCGACAGATTCTGTAATCGGTATAAGCAACTTTACATTTTTATTAATCATTAATAATTTCATGTTTGTCATAATAAATAAATGAGAATTACACTGAGAACTCAAGTAGGTAGTTGGTTAATTATTAGATTGCTACTTTAGAAAAAAAATTTTAATAGTTTACTTCACTCTAAAAAGTTTTTGCTAATTACATTAGAAGTTATTCAGTAAACATGACAAATTACTTTGAAAATAATTGATACTCTACTCCTCTGGCTATAAGCTTTATTTATGTGATATTAAAGATGAAGCTGAACTTAAAAGAAATTACAACCAACTAATAGAAGATCCAGAACTTTCTGCGTAAACGACTTCTTATGCGAACGAATCAGAAGGCAATCCCCTACAATTTCAAATACTTCTTCTTAATAAAAAAAAATTAATGTCACGCATAAAGAATAACTATCAATACCTAACAAGAATAAATAACTATAAACGCATATTTAAGTACAATCAAATAAAATGAATACTATTTCAACTCCTATCTTTGGTTAGATATTAAATTAGAGTATAAATTAATTCCCTAGACACTCGTTATATCCGAATACAATTCCATTCCTCTGTCTCTCGCTGCTCATTTTTACGAGAGGGAAACCATTGCACTTAGAATAATTGACAGTCTTTAACTAAGAATCTTTTTGTAAGAAATTCATAATATTAAATAGGGGTATTTTATAAAAGTTATTTCTGTCTTAGGATTAAAACTTTTTTTCAAATAGAATGATATAATTAAATTATTAGGTATATGATAAGTGATATAAAATGGTGGGAAAAATATAAGACACCCCCTAAAAATGTTACCTTTTAAATAGGGTAAATTTAGCCGTCAATATTTGAGTGTAACTTATATGTTGCATGAATAATAAACTGTTCAAGCAGTTTTTTGATAATTTAACAGGGGAAAATAATATAAGTAAAAGTTTAATTTCAGGGTTGGAAATAAGTATAAGACATCTTTGAAAAACTTTTTTATCCAATCTCCTTAGCAGCAAAAACGAGAGGATCAATTTAAAGTTAATTTGTTAATAATCATCACTTTGTTACAGATCTCTAATTCACAGGTAAACAGTAATAAATTGATAAATAACAAGACTTTTAAATGACTCGGAATTTACTCTTACTGACATTGAAAAAGGTAAAATTTATATTTCGCAAAGGAGTTATCGAGGTCTCGTTCTGTTGTGAGTCATTTTTTTGAAGGATACTGAAAGATATGGAGCTAAAAAAATCCAAGTCCCGTCTTGACTGAGTCCCTGCCCTTTGTACACACCACCGTCGCTAATACCGATTGGGTGTTCAGGTCTTCCACCAAAAATGACTAACGCTGCAAAGCGTCGACTCATTCGTGAGGCATCTTATCTCTAGAGAACTGGAACAGTCTCTTGAACTTTCAGTCACTCCAAGACGAGTTCGTCAAATGTTGCATGATTCACCTAATTCTGTTTATCGTCACAGAAAACAGCTGTTGCACTGAATGTCAGAAAAAATATGTTACGCGTTGAATCGGTGAAGGCAAAATTAGGAAAATGTGGTCTTTTCTGACGAAAAGAAGCTTAATTTTGACGGAACCAATGGATCTCAGTGCTATTGGAATGATGTGAGGAAGAAATAGCAGCTGTTTTTAAAAAGATCATCTCGTGGAGGATCTTTGATAATCTTGAGAGCCTTTTCTGCTGATTGAAAAGATGAACTTTTGGTCATGGAATGAAGACATAACTCCCAACGATATATCGAGGTTCTTGAGATAAGTCTTTTTCCATTTGTGAGTGTTGCTCATAACAACAATGACACTTTTCAGCAGGATAATGCAGCCAACCACCCTTCTGGGTTATCAAAATACTGGTTCCAAGAAAATAATATTTTAGTTCTGGACTGGCCTTCAGAAACTACCTAACCAGTGCCTGTGTTTAGGCCTTACACTTAAAACTTAAAAGGAGTTCTGGTAAAAAATTCTAAATAGCTAGAGCTTTGTTCTACGCTAATTTTCCTCATTCAAGCACTCCGACTTTCAAATATCTTTTGGAAGTCCCATGAAGCGACCAGTGTACACATCCAAAAAACAAGGTATGATGTTAACTGACAAATTAGGATATGTTGTTAACTGAAATTTCAAGATATGTTTGTTAGCCTAGTGGAACCCAAAATACTAATTAGCAATTTCTTCCTCTTGAATAAACCGGCTTTGCATAAGATCCGTGTAAAGACGTGGAACATAATTTAGTTCATTTTGCCTGATGATGATGTCGACCCCTCCCCACTCCCGACACATGGGAGTGGGGTCTGCTCTCACGGCCCGCCAACCCGCGCCGAGCCACCCCGCCAGTAGGGAGGGGTACCGCCCACCCCAGCGATGCTGCGGGCAACCAAGCCCAGGGCCAGGGTGGAGGTGTGAGGTTTTGTATATTTGTGTGTGGTGTTTGGGGTTTCTCCTCCCACCTACAATCCCAGGAGGACCCCCCACTCGGCGATCAGGGGCGCCACCCCCACAGGGTCAGTCCAGAGCTCCAAAGGAGTGAGAGAGGTTGGGAGATTGGGGCAGTTAAAGAGGTGTATGGTGTTGTGTGTGTTTTGCAGAGTGGACAGTTTGGTGATGTGTGTGTGTCAGGTGATATTTTGTGTAGGTAGCTGTGTAGTAGTGGGGATTTATTTGTTCTGAGTTGTGCAAGTTGTCTGAGTGTGTGTCGGGGTAGTGTGGTTTCATTTGTGTTTATTTCAGGTGCTTGGTCTTGTAGTATTTTGTTTTGGGTTTTTGATGTGAGATATGAGCTTACTATTTGTGTATGGATGGTTTTCATGTTTTGTTTGATGGTATCTGAGGTTGTTGTTTCTGGGGTGGTGTCTATGCTTATTGTGTAGTTGTTGTTGTTGTCATGTATGGTTTGTTTCTTGTGTCTTTGGGTTGTGGGTAGTTGGGTTAGGTGGTGGAGGGGGTGTTCTGGATCTAGTGTTTTTTGTCTGTATTGAGATGCATGTAGTTTGAGGTGTTCTGTGAGTGGTAGTGTTTGTGTTTCGTCGTGTAGATGTTGTATGTTGGTGTCTTGTGTACAGCCAGTAGCAGTCCTGAGTGCAGTGTTTTGTATTGTCTGTAGTTTGTTAATGTTTGTGTTTGATGTTATGGGGGACCAAACTGTGTTGCTGTATTCTAATATAGGGCGTGTGATTGTTTTGTATGTGTGTAGTAGTGTTTCTTTGGATTTGCCCCAGTGTGTAGATGTTAGTGCTTTAATAATTTTGAGTGTGTGTTTGGCTTTTTGTGTAGTGTTTTGTATGTGTTGTGAGTATGTGAGCTTTGGATCGAAAGTGACTCCTAGAATTTTGGGATTTCGTGTAGTGGGGAGTATTGTGTCTTGTATTTGTAGTGTTAGTGTTTTGCTATATTCTGCTGGATCTGGTGTGAACAGTGTGGTCATTGTTTTTGTGGCGTTCAGTGTAAGTTGATTGTCTTGTGTCCAGTTGTGTATTTGGTGTAGGTAGGGTTGTATTTGTGTTTGTGCTGTGTGGAAATTTGTGTGTGATGAGAGTATAGTGATATCGTCTGCGTATGTGATGAGTTGTACTGTGGGTGGTGGTGTTGGTATGTCGGATGTGTATATGTTGAAAAGTGTTGGTGATAGGACGCCTCCTTGTGGTACTCCTGTCTTCATGTGTCTATGTTTGGAGTTTGTGTTGTTGAATTGTGTGTAACTGTTGCGTCCTTTAATGTAGTTTGCTATGTACTTAGTGACTATTGGTGGGATGTTTGTGTTATGTATTTTGTGAATGAGTTTGTGTATGTTGACCGTGTCGAAAGTCTTAGACATGTCTAAGGCTACCGACACGGTTCTTTGTGGAGGTTGTTTCATGTTAAAGCCCTGTGTGATGGTATTGTTTATGATGTGGAGTGCTGTGGTGGTGGAGTGTTTGGCTTTGAAACCGTGTTGATGACTGTGATGAGTGATGTTTGGTGTGATGTATGTGTTTAGGAGTATTTTTTCTAGTGTCTTTGCTATGGGTGAAAGTAATGAGATGGGTCTGTAAGATGTACCTAAGTTTGTGTCTTTGTTGGGTTTTGGTATTGGGATTATTTTCGCTAGTTCCCATGTGTGTGGTATGTTGTTTGTGTTGAGTGCGATGTTGTAGATGTTTGTGAGGTATGTGATGGCCAGTGTACCTAGATGTTTTAGGTGTTTTATGTTGATATTGTCTGGGCCTGTGGAGTTGTTGTTTTTGGATTGTTTGATGGCGTCTATTGTTTGTGTACGAGTGATGTCAATTAGTGTTGTTGTTAGTTTCTTGGTGCGTTTGTCTATTTTCCTATTTTCTGTGTTTGTTTTGTGTTTTATGATGTTTGCAAATTGTTTATTGAAGAATTCTGCTTTTTGTTTGTTGTTTGTTGCTATCTTGTTTTGGAATGAGATGGTGTTGTTTTGTGTTTGTGGGGTTTTTTTGTTATTGAGTCCAGCTATTGTTTTCCAAAGTGTGTGTGTGTTTGTTTTGTGGTCCCACTGATCGTCTAGGTGTTCCTTCCATAATGATTCTTTGTGTTTCTGTATTTGTGTGTCGATGTTTTTATTTAGTTCGGTTAATTGGGGATCAGTGGGATTTAGTGTGCGTGTGTTGTTTCTGTGTTCTATGTTGTTCCTAATGTGTTCTGGTAGTAGTTTTAGGTTGTTGCGAATTTTGCCTTTGGGGATGTTTCTTTTGTCTGAGTGTAGTATGGCGTTTATGAGGATTTTCTTTGCGGTATGTATATTTGTAGGTATTTCTGTGTCTTGTAGGGTGTTTTCTATGTCTTGTGTGAATTGTTCCCAGTCTGCTTTGTGGTAGTTTGTGTATGTACGTCTGTTTTGTTGTAGTTTGTATTTTGTTTTGGTGTTGTATGTGATTTTGATGGGTAGGTGGTCTGATGAGAGTGTGTGTATCGTGTTCCATGTTATGTGTCTGTGTATTGTGTCAGAAGCTGATGTGATGTCGGGGGATGTTTGTTGTTGGTTTGGGTTATTTGGGACTCGTGTGGGAGTGTTTGTGTTCAGAATGATGTGATTGGAATTATCTATTAGGTCGGAGACGAGTGCGCCTCTGTGGTCTTCTGTGTGTGAGTGCCAGAGTGTTGAATGTGCATTGATGTCTCCTGTAATTATTGCATTTGTTAGTGTGGTGAGGTGGATGAAGCAGTTTGTTATGTCAGTATCTTCGGTTAGATGGTTTATGTCTGTTGTGTCGCGTGGGGGTATGTATATGTTAGCAATGTGAACGTGTTTGGATTTGGTAAGGTGTATTTTGATTGTTTGTAATTCTGTTTTCTGTGTGTTTAAGTGGGGTGGTGTTTTCTGGTGTGTGAAGGTTTTTAGAACTAGTTTGCTAGTCAGTGTTTGTATTCTGACTCTAGTCTTAATTAGTTCGATTGATCGATTGGATTGAACTACTCTTACTGATTTAAATTGAATCTTAGTAAGGAGTAAATAAAACACATCGATAACATCTCTGAATTCGATTATTGCAAAAATATTAAGTACAGGATTACAAGATACAGATTTTGATTCGCGCACAGTTTAAAAATATACTATGTTCTATGTTCTATGTTCTATGCACAATATACACCGATTCGGATAAGAGGATTTTCAGGACGGAAGGTGATTGTGCTAGATGCACAGCGAAGGGACTCAGGTACGAACAGAACGTGGTTCTTTGGAATCCACAGTCTTTTATACTGGGATCTCAGGGAATAGAAGGGAGCGAAAATCCACTATGCAACAAGTTTTTGCTAGATTTTAAAGTCCTTGGCTACAGTTTCTAATGTAATACAAAGTAATACTCTAATGAGCTTTTATAAGTCTTCGTGATCTTTAATCCAATGAATTTGGTGAATTTACATCCTCTCCTCCGACAGAACAGATAGATAATTGTGCATAGCCAACTTTTATGATAGGTAATGATAGTTCAAATCCTAAATTATTCTCCTACTTATAACATTTGCAATCAAGATACTATTCAGATATTGCAAGTTAATCCGTATATAGAATTTAGGTAAAAAGATAATTGACTCTTACACATAGTCTCAGAATGCACATATGTTAATATAATATAAGTACAATATTCAAATACAATAATATAATATAATAATATAATATTCAAATACAATAATAATATTTATATTCATATAAGATTATTATTGGAAAGTAGTTAGAGTTGAATATATATAGTCTAATATTATATAATATATAATATTTGTTTCATATGATTCAATTTCTAACACTCCTCCGCCTCAAAAAAAAGTGAAAATCTAAGATTTTTACTCTTTCTCAGGTATCTAGTGGATGGTTGCACCACGCTATAGTACCACGCTTTACTACGAGTTACTATACATACTGCGACAAGGTCATTCGTTAGCTAGCTAGTTTAGTTTCAATTATTATTCTTGAATATGTTATTTCAATTCTAATTTATGTGTAGAAGTTATGAATGAATGGTCTAGGTATATTGTAATAAAATACTGGAATATAATTCTGGAGATACAAATTGTTTTTATCCTTATGTCTTACTTTCTTAATTTATCACCGTAAACCCAAGAACACAATACAATTATGATTATAGATAGTTAACTCTCTAGTCATAAAATATGGGTAAATGGAATATATGATTATGCATAGGATAGAATATACTTAAAAGTAAGAAAACAATCTTATGCTATATTGCTATATAATCACATGTTACAACAATCAGTATTTAATCAATTTTATCAACAATGGTATAATTTTACAATGTTAATCTTAAAAGATGGAATTGGTATGTTTCTGTACCTTGCTCATTGTTGAGGATATTATATTAAAGGACAATGTTGGAACACTTTACCATGATTATGAGTATTAGTGGTTTCGTGGTTACATATACTGTAGAGGGATGTTCCAGTTTTATATCTGGAGATAACCAGTTACTCCTCCTTTTTGCCTGCGGCTACTTGTCCGTACTATCAGCTACAGGTCTCAGTGAACTAGCATTGGAGTTTTTTTTTTACTTCTACTAGACTATCTACTGGACGGACATCTTCATGCTTTACTAAAACTTTCTAAATGAAGTTTTTTAATGAATCACACAGTGACTTATGGAGTCGTTTTTTATACTGTTCCATATTCTTAATTCAATTGAATTTATCTTGACTTCCCCTGTGATTCTTTCTATTTATAAACCAATTTCGTATTTTTAGGAAGAATATGATTGATAATAATATGGGATGAAGAATGACAATTTCATTCTCTGGCTGCTCCAAGGATATCATTAATATCGAAATAGAATTGACTCGTGTAAGGTTGAGTCTCATTTAGCAAGTCAATTTACTTCATTTAAGTTAAATCACATTCTACCGGATAAGGGTAGACCTTTATTTGTATCTTTATTCTACAGTCTTATTCTACAGTCTCAGGGAAATTTGAATGGGAGTTGGCTCAGAAACATACAACAATCTATTTGTAAAGTATTAGTTAAATAGATACCTATTGGATTACCTTACAAAATTTACATAACCTTAATACACATTTATAATTCCAATATCCTGCATATGAGCATGAATTATGTTTAAGGTTTCAAATGGAAAATATCATCAACAACAAAATATCATCAACAACATGGAGTTTATCATTAAGAAATTTACAATTCCAGAGCATTAAAACTATGTATTCATACTTATTACTAAAATTACATCGTTTATATCAGCTATCATTAGGAAGTTTTATTGGATGATACTAACAAATAAACCCAGTATTTCGACATCATGATTTGTATTTCCTATTCAATCAAGTGTTACAATTTAATTATAATTTCAACAATCTCTGCTTCTTATAATATTCTACTTTTCAGAATTATCATCTGACAATATACTTACTTGATTCGCATAGTTTTATACGATTATTTCTTACTTCGTTCATATGAAGGTTTTATGATTTATACTTCAAATATCAATATATATCAACTGCATTGAATCTTCTTATTCCCCGTACTTTCATTACTGGAGATTTTACGTTAAAGAATTAATTAGTTAGGTTAAACAATAACCTTTAATCAAAATCAACTATTTCTTACTTTAATTATTACAGGAATATAGTTTGAATCTAGAACTTTCTCAAGATTTTATAACCAAGGATTAATTATAACCCCATCTCGATATTTCCTTCAATCAAAACTAGTTTTTTTTTTATTTACGTTACGTCATAATTACGTTACATATTTTATCTGATTCGATTATCTTTAATCACTGTAATGATTAACAGATTCTTATTCAACACTGCAATTATTTCTACTGAACAAGTGTATGACACTTCCTTTGAAATAATAAGAATATTAGTAATGATCTCATATCATACATATGATACGTTCATATCATAGGTAATTCCGGGCTACCTGGACCTCGTCTATATTAATATAGACATATTCTGTTTTATGGACTTAAGGTTCTTTTGACCTTAGTCAGCTATTCACATCCGTGACTGTTCTTCGGTATATTCCTATATGATATACCCGTTTTTATGATATCAACCTCTCTCGAGATCACTTTCTCTTGATATTACGATATTACCTACTATATATCAGCATAATTATAATTTCCAAGATTTATATTGACATTATTGCTTCTAAGCCACAACAATAAGTATCATTTCATCAAAAATTATGAAAGTTTTAACGAAATACAAGAATGGGTTAATTACGTCCATTCCAGTACTAAAAATACTATGGAAAATATATTAAGAAATAGAGGTATATCGTTACTTACCAAATTTACCTTTGGTTATTACATGACAATTCATAGCTTAATAGCCCATTTTATTTATCATCCACTTTAGAGTATTTTATTCTCTTTTTCTGTGAATATTCAATTACATACTCCATCTGTATCTTCTTATGAGTATACAGGTTATTAGTAATTACTTTCGCTTTCTTCCAAGCCACTTTGAATATTCTATTCATTACTGTCCGTCAAGACGTATGCACAAGGGCACATATTAATGGTTTCTAACCATTATCCTTACCGTTTTCTACGGTGACTAATATATTTGCAACTATATTAGCTAAATTAGACAATTAGACATTGTTCTAGTGTTCTGTTCACACCTTTGACATAGTTCGTTCGAGTTCGTTCTCGTCATCCGAACCTTTTTTTTCTCTTTGTTTCTTCGAAACTCTTATATACGATTTTCGGAATTTTTTTTTTTTTTTAATTCCTTTATTATAATTATACTTCGCCTTTTATAGGTCAACAACAGTACAACAGTTATTTTGTAATATTTTATACTATTACTTTATTACTTCCAAGAGCCTTTTTTTTTAAGATACTTATAGAATAATTATGCAATAAATTAGATTTAATGCCGTTCTCAGTCATAAGGTACTGAAATACATAGTATCTTTAGCCTTTCAAAATGTAGATAGTTTCGCTATCCCGACATCTCTAAGATATTTTATGCAATTAGTATTCTCAGATTTTATGACATCTGTTAAAAGTTTAATTGCCTTTAAATGATACACATTGACTAAATTTGTCATATCATCTTTACTCCACTAGTTGAGGCTAAGAGGCTAAGATATAATCTATCATTCGAGGAACGTAGCGACATGGTTACACCTTAATTATACATTCGAGAATTCAAGTTAATGTGAATAAAATTAATTAATAAAGTTACAATTCACTTGATTAAAGTTACAATTCACTTGATTAAAGTTACAATTCACTTGATTCGCTAACTCTACAATTATTATGGCGTTCCGCTATTAGTTCCTGCTTACATCTTGGATCGATCGTATTACAATATAATTAAAAGAACAGTTCACATGGCATTCTTACAATGATTGATTATTAACTTTATTTATACAATGTTCTGACAGGTTCGTATGACCACACACATATAGGTAATAACTTATATTACCTCCAGCTCCAGTTTTACTGGTAACTTATTCTTAATTTCATCGTAATATTAAATTATGATGTATAATTTTATTCATGCCATTATTCTATGAGTTTAATTGCTAACCCATTTATTAATCAAATATTACAGTTTGTTTCTTAAAATCACCAAGAACTCTCTTCCAAACTTAATCATTTATTTAATAATTAATTAAATAATTACTTATTAGTTTTGAGTAACCTATTGGAATAATCACATTAATTCCTTTTATTCGATCCATTTAATACTCATTATTTTATTCATATTATGTCCTTGCTATCGTCACTATAGTGTTACTGACTGTACCACCTTAATGATCTCTTATATACGTAACAAGAAACTGGTTTGTCTAGCAATGCTATAATTGTCTGCTAGTTTATTAACATACAACACAGTACACAACAAGTTATTTTCCTTGACTCAACTTCTGGAGATTTTATACAAGAACACATTTAAATATAATATGTAAGTACATAATAATTTTATATTATCCTCTTAAGATTATGTCATCTCATGCATATACCTACAGTAGTTTGTTAAGTTAACCTGAACCCTTTCTTACTCATACATACATTAAAGGTATCAAACAGTGATAACTATCTGGTATCTAATGAACATAGTGATTACGTCATATTATGTCATGATATTATCCTTTTAATTTCATTGGTTTTCGAACAGATTACCAGAAACTGTATTGGATTTTATTATCCCCTTTCATTTTTTCTCAAGTTCTAAGCTTCTTCGAGAATTCATATTATTCATCTTGGTTATTCAAAATATTAATTAGTACTCACTGCTAATCAAGTCATCGAGGCATCTCTCGAATAATTTAAATTTTATTTACTCAATCATCGAGGTGTATTTAACTCTCGGCTACCTGTATTGCCTTGATTCCTACACAATATGCGTGAGTTTTCATTTATTAAGATATTAGATAACTAAATTTTACCACTATGGGTTTACAATTTAATGCTTATTTAATCTTAATTTATCAAGTTTTATCAACTTTGCAGTTATTTGTTTATTTTATCTTTATCAACAATAAATAACTAACTCTTCCGTATTGATAAATTAATTAGCATTTCAGTCTTATTGTTCCTACAGAACTTTTATCTACATCCTTATAAATTATCTCAACTCAAGTTATCATCAGTCATACAATTACCATACCCTTGTCCTAACAAATTAATACAGATATATATCATTCATTGCGTAAGGTTAGGATATGAGGTTAGGATATATCATTCCTAATCGTAGGTTAGGATATGAGAAATAACCTGTTCTTAATTCAGTAGCTTGCTAGTCATTTGGATACAGCTGTTGTGCTGTGCCCGGAGGCCTTGTGTAGCACAACCTGGTTGGATAACCAGAGAAGGTTTGTTGGCCCTGCGGTGATGTTCTGACTGACGTACGTCAGCCCGTGATCTGCCTCGCTTGAATGCGGCATCTCTGTAGGTCACTCTCCAGGCCACGCTGTAGTAGAACTAGTTCGTCACTGCTTCTGCTCCTGGCGATTTAGATTTTTTTATAACTTGATATTCCATTCTGACTGAATTTGTTAGACTGTAGTATGGGTGACTGGCTTCTGCTTAAGGGGTGGGATGAGTAGGTGTGGCCTTCTCCTAACTGTGTGCTCGGTCTTCTATGTTGGCTAGGAGTCGTTCCGTCCTTAGTAATACTTCCTTTAATTTTATGAGAGCGTCCATGCGCTCCCTTAAGGAATCATTAATCTTCTCGAAAATGATGGTCACTTCAGTATCCTTATTAACTGAGGTGTCCGACCACTCATAGTCGGGCGAATCTCGACCAGACTTTTTATTCACTGGATTCACTTCCGAGTTTGCGGCGAAGTCCTGCCCTTTCTTGTCATCAATAGAAGAGTATATTACTTCTATGTCAGGGTTACTTCTCAGTCTGGCTTTCTTCATGGGCTGGTTTTCCTCCTCGTCTCTTCCGTTGCTCTTACGACGCTTGTTTGGAGAAACAGTAGATTTTGGATGTACTTGGATGTAGAAGTACATACCAATCTGCAAGGGTTTATAGGTGATCTGTTTTGCTCCTTCTCCTTGTCTGTCATGACTTCTTATGCTTGGTGCCTTATTCGTAACTCGACTCTGAAGTTCACTCAACTGCCTTCCACATGTGGATTTGTTGGTGGTTGTAACCAGTGAGTGCAGAGTGTTAATATTTACACCCTATGGTTTAGCACGTACAGCTTAACACCCGTAAATTAGCGTGTGTGCTTCACACCCGTAGATTAGCGTGTGGTGTGATGCGTTGCAGCGTAGGGTTCGTTGACCCTAGACGCCGGTATGGAATACCAGTTCTTCAGCAGCACTGGGAAGTAGGTCTCAACTAGCCGGAGGCACTGCTGTTATCACTGACTGCACTGCATCAGGTCAAGTTGAAGGATACCAGTTCTTCAGCTGCGCTGGGAAGTAGGTCTCCACTAGCCGGAGGCACTGCCACTACCACTGCACATGCAACTGATCAGGTTTGGAGATATGTGCTATAAGCGCTGGCTGTGAGTGATACAACAGGGAAGGGGGGTCGACTGAGCAGTTACGTATTGCCGTACAGTTACGTAGTGCCGTACAGTTACGTGTTGCCGTACAGTTACGTGTTGCCGTACAGTTACGTGTTGCCGTACAGTTACGTAGTGCCGTACAGTTACGTGTTGCCGTACAGTTACGTAGTGCCGTACAGTTACGTGTTGCCGTACAGTTACGTGTTGCCGAACAGTTACGTGTTGCCGTACAGTTACGTAGTGCCGTACAGTTACGTGTTGCCGTACAGTTACGTGTTGCCGTACAGTTACGTAGTGCCGTACAGTTACGTGTTGCCGTACAGTTACGTTCAATGTTTGCCACTTAGGTCTCACTACACTATCTTGATAGTGTTCTGATGATTGCTCGTTGAAGGAAATGGTGGTACTGAACTGGTGGTACCCTTCACACGTATACAGAATACAATGTGGTTTTCTTCGTTGGTTGTTTGAGGATTTGCTTAATTTCCGACACCTGACTTCTGTCCTTCACACGTATACAGAATAGCTACAATGTGGATAACGCGGTGTGGTTGTGTGGTGTGTTCGTTAACACACCCTGACGTAATGGCGCTGCTGTTCTTCTCAACTGGCTGCCCTTCACTGCTGTCCTTCACACGTATACAGGATACAATGTGGATTACGCGGTGTGGCTGTGTGGTCCTTAACACACATAGGTGTCACGCACGCTGCCAAGTAGAGTACGCTTACTGTACTCTTACTCTCGATACTACTCTTGGTGGTATCGTCTATACTCAGGAACTGTTACTGTTGAACCTGAGGGTTTGTTGTCCGTTGTCTCTTCCGCCTTCCGATACTGTAGGTCCACTTATTTTGGTGTATTGACAGGTGTATTGTTCTTGGTAATATATGCGTTACTATCACCAGTAATTAGAGTTATTAGTCACCACCACTGTATCACCTGTACTAAAATATTTTGCATTTGATTAATAATTCAGAGATGTCCCTGTTTGGGCGCCAATTTTAGAACTAGTTTGCTAGTCAGTGTTTGTATTCTGACTCTAGTCTTAATTAGTTCGATTGATCGATTGGATTGAACTACTCTTACTGATTTAAATTGAATCTTAGTAAGGAGTAAATAAAACACATCGATAACATCTCTGAATTCGATTATTGCAAAAATATTAAGTACAGGATTACAAGATACAGATTTTGATTCGCGCACAGTTTAAAAATATACTATGTTCTATGTTCTATGCACAATATACACCGATTCGGATAAGAGGATTTTCAGGACGGAAGGTGATTGTGCTAGATGCACAGCGAAGGGACTCAGGTACGAACAGAACGTGGTTCTTTGGAATCCACAGTCTTTTATACTGGGATCTCAGGGAATAGAAGGGAGCGAAAATCCACTATGCAACAAGTTTTTGCTAGATTTTAAAGTCCTTGGCTACAGTTTCTAATGTAATACAAAGTAATACTCTAATGAGCTTTTATAAGTCTTCGTGATCTTTAATCCAATGAATTTGGTGAATTTATATCCTCTCCTCCGACAGAACAGATAGATAATTGTGCATAGCCAACTTTTATGATAGGTAATGATAGTTCAAATCCTAAATTATTCTCCTACTTATAACATTTGCAATCAAGATACTATTCAGATATTGCAAGTTAATCCGTATATAGAATTTAGGTAAAAAGATAATTGACTCTTACACATAGTCTCAGAATGCACATATGTTAATATAATATAAGTACAATATTCAAATACAATAATATAATATAATAATATAATATTCAAATACAATAATAATATTTATATTCATATAAGATTATTATTGGAAAGTAGTTAGAGTTGAATATATATAGTCTAATATTATATAATATATAATATTTGTTTCATATGATTCAATTTCTAACAAAGGTGATGGAGTTATGTATGTATGTGAGGAGTCCACCACCTGGTTTGTGTGTTCTGTCTGTTCTAATGGGTGTGTAGTTTGTGATTTTGGGGGTTTTGTGGTGAGGGGAAAGTTTTGTTTCTTGTATTGTGATGATATCAATATTATGTTGTGTGATGGTATGTTCCAGTTCTGTGTGTTTTCTAAGTATGCCGTTAATTTTTATTTGAAGTATGTTCAGGTGCTTGGGGTTTGGAGATCGTTGTGGTGGTGGTGTGTTTGGTTGTGGTGGTGTATTTGGTGGAGGGGCTGGATTTGGTTGCAATGGATTTGGAGGTGGTTGTGGGGTGGGGTTTAGGTTGGGTAAGCTGTTATTGTTGTTGTTGGGGTCTGGGGTGTGTGTGTTGTTGTGAAGTGAACATGTCCAAGTGTTTGTGTACTGTGCAACTTTTATGTTTGTACACTTTTTAAGGTGTACCCAGTGTGGAGTGTGTGAGTTGCACAGTATTGAGTGTTGTCTGTTTGTGATTTTGTGTTTGCAAACCTCGCACATCCACGAAGGTCCCGGATTGCTCTCCACATCTCCGGAGAGAAGCAGCAGAGCCCTCACCCACGTGACCGGGAGACTCACGGGGCGACGCGCCGAAAAAACGACGAAATTGGGTCCTCCTTGCGGAGGACAGGGTAGGTGTTCTCCGATTTGAGCGGGAAATTTCCCGCCGCATCCCAACAGCGTGCATGCCGGAGATTCTTGGGACGTTCATTTTGCCTTACAAGTCTTGTCTAGCATAAGTGCCAAGTCATTGAAAAATCATGAAGTGTTCAGTTCAACAAATTACATAACGCCCCTTTATGTTGAGAGTTTCAAAATAATCGTCACTTATTCAACGAGTTAACATGAATGGCCATTATTTAGTTTGTTGTTTAATAACCTGGCATGGGGGTTGGAGGGGAACCCCTCTCATAGTTACACATATACATTACTATTCATTTTCATAATAAATAAAATGAAGGTATTAACTCACGCTCGGTATAAGGGAGTTAAAAACGCGCGGAGCATTCTAGATATTGTACAAATTGTCAAATGGCACGGAACAAATATACTCACAAAAGAAGTTATGACGGGGCAATAAAATATTAGAAATAAACCAAAAATAATCTAATATGGCTTCATGAAAAAAATGATCGAACATTTCCACGTTTATTTTTTAATGTCGATCAACACCTGTTAAATTCCAAATAAATTTTTCCCTAAGTTTCAAATTTTCTTTTAATTCAAATAAATTCTTTGCGTCTGTAAGTAATTCTTCTCTCTACGAATTCACCCTAATTTACGATGCCAATAACCATTGATCTTTGGCCTGAGGTTTTACGGGCCCTCGTAACATATTCTATGCTACCAAAAACAGCGCCTGATTTTTCTTACTAAATTTGATTGCGGCTTAACTTTGATGCTGCGTTTAATATCTTACCTAATAAATAGGGCCCGGATTTATAGGCACTTAAAAATAGTTGAAATAGCACTAAAAATCCAGTCAAAATAGCGCTATAAAATATGCTCATATCTTTGTAGGCAAAATAGGCACTTATTATTAGAGAAGTATATGCTCTATGTCATAGTTTTCTTTTGCACTAGCATTAAAAATATGTCCAGCTATTTTACGGAGACTGAGGTATTTTACATCGCAGGCAGGAAATTGAACATTTATATTGCATATTAATTTTATTTGTATAAATACATTTATGAAAAGAACTGAAACAATAATTTTAAATTATATTGAACATTTATATAATTAATAGAAACAAAGAAATACAAATTTATCATTAAATAACAAAACATTAATAGTTGGAAGATATAATTAATAGTTTTCTAACATTTTCTGTTTTTAGTGAAAGTCTCTGGTCACTCAATAGCATAGTCAATTTTGAGAAGCTTCTCTCTACTTGAACTGAAGTTAATGGCCCATACTTGAAGTACACAGCATTCTGAGCAAACTTCCTCTCCATATTTACTTCTTGTCCAACAATGATACCTCTAAGATTTTCAATTGTTTTTAAACCAGGATTATTGGTAACAACTTGTTCTGCTTTTGCATTGATTTGTTTGCCGACTTCACCATAGGCCACACTGATATTCCTTAGAGCCGAGTGAAATATTTCAAGTGATTTTACCATTTCTAAATTTCTCTCTTGCAATTTCTTTATGGAATCGGCCAAAGATGAAAAATTTGCAGATATGTAAAGTAAGTTGTGCTGTGTAGACTGTTCCTTCAACAACTCTTGGACGATTTTAATGGAAGTGGCATCATCAGGATTAAATGACTCGATGACGTTCTGGTGAAATACGGAAAGAAATACAGTTATAAACAAAGTTTCCAGGAAGGATTTAAATTGCGGAATTCTCGGAATACCCGGAACTTCCGGAACAGTAGTGAAAAGTCAATGTACATTTAATAGAAGGTTAGATAAGGTTAGATTATTTGATTTAACCGCTGAAAGTTTTTGCTACTTCTGATTTTTCGCTACTGTTCTGGGTGTTCCGGGCATTCCGGGAGTTGCGCGGTTTAGGTAGACCCAAGTTCTCACATGTGACAGTTATAGCTATATGTTCAACCGTACTAATGGATTAAATGGCTGCAACAGAATTAATATATCATACCTGAATAGCGGATAAATGTTTTGCGTAGTACATTGCAGCAGTAAGCCACGTTCCCCATCTAGTTACGACAGGCTGCGGGGGAAGTGGCACATCTGGAGCTAGCTCGCGAAAGATTTCACATCGTCTGGGACATTTAAGAAATATCTTCTTACCATTTGAAATCAATTCATCTATATCCTTGAATTGAGCTCGAACTTCCTCAGCAATTCTGTGTAAACCGTGCGCGAGGCAAGTTAGGTGAATCATATTTGGGTACAGGATTCGTAAAGAGGACGCCGTTTTCTTCATGTAAGACGCTGCATCTGTGACTAACAGTAAAATATTATCAAATTTTATTCCATATGGCCATAACAAACAAAGGGATGATTCAATGAACTGAGCTATTGTTACGCTATTGGTTTTACCTAATTGTTCACAATTTAACAAAAATATATTAGATTCTTTATCCATCTCCATTGTCCCTATTATTGCATTAGCAATCTGCCTTCCAGTGCAATCTGTACACTCATCTACGCTAAGCCATATCTTTTTGTCACCAACTACTGATCTAATTCTATCCAATGTAGAATGATAATGCTTGCCAACATAAGCTTTCCGTATTGTTGATTCACTTGGTACAACAAACTCAGTATATTTCTCGAGAAAGCTTTTGAAGGCATCATTTTCTATTTTCCATATTGGAATATTCGCACTGACCAAAGCGAAACAGAGATTAAGGTAGAACTGAGCAGTACTTGGACGGACATTAGGGTAATTCTCATCTTCTTCATTCCTGTCTGAACAACTAGCTACATTAGATTTATGTTTGTTAGTTTTGAAATGTGCTATGATATTGCACTTTTTAACACTTCTAAGTTTAGTGTTACACGGCTTGCATTTTAATTCACTATTGTCACAGAACAACACATTTTCACCAAATTCCTATACTAAGCTTCTAATTCGAACACTTTCCGGCCGCTTAGCTTTAGGCATTCTTACCGATGTGTGCACCACGATAACAAATACAAAAATGACTTGCTAAATAATCTATCTGTAAGAAAGAAAACGGTGATATGATTATATGGCACACTGAAGTAAATTTTGGAATTCCTATTGTAATAAACAATAATATATATAAAAACTGAACAGAAACACAACTACATCTTAATTATCCGTCAGATTAGCTTATTTGCTATATATTTCTAGGCATTTATATGCATAATAGGCAAAATAGCATAATGCCTATTATGCCTATTTTCTATATGCTCTTGTAGGCATTATAGCTCTTACAACATAAGTGCCTATAAATCCGGGCCCTACTAATAAAGAATAGAAAAATGTAAAGTTTATAATTTAAAATAGGATAACTTGTTGAGACATTAGGACGAAATTGTCAAATAGTTTAGGAGAAACAAAAATATAGAAATAACAAATCTCATAAAACAAATATCTACGCATTTATAGACAAATCTGATTACACTAAAAAATTATTATCAAGTTTATCAAACTAAAAGACCCAATGAACTAAATTAAACAGAAGGTAAAGCAATCAAATCCATACCGCCTCAAGATTTCTCATTAAAATCAGAATACGTACTAACAATCCAACTTGTTACCTTCGCGTTTTCATCGGAATTTATTTATTTATTTATTTTGCATCTTGCTATTCGCTTAACTGAAAAAATGTAAAACCAAATTGCCTGAAATTTGGTGGAACGATTGGTCCATGTCCAGTGACCTGCTGCTAGTCTTTTGGGAGTGAGGTCACGGTCGTTTATAACTCAAAAACTATCGAACCATATTGCATTAAACTTTGTGGAACGATTGGTCAATATGCAGGAACCATTTTGATAGATTTTGGGAGTGATCGGGTCAAAGATCAAGTCCAAGGCCATTTGTAACTCAAAAAGTATTCAACCAAATTGTCTGAAATTTGATGGTACGATTGGTCAATGACCAGGAACGATCTGGTAGAATTTTAGAAGTGATTCGGTCAAAGGTCAAGGTCATTTATAACTCAAAAAGTATTGTACCATATTGCCTTAAACTTGGTGGGACGATTGGTTATTATCCAGTTAGCAGTTTCCTTAATTTTGGGAGAGGACGGGTCAAAGCGGAGGCTAAGGTACATAATCTAGTTTTGTAAAATCTATTCTCTGAATATTCTTAACTGCTGATATTAATGAAGACCTATAGTAAAATGCACTGCTAATTTCAGCTTAGAAATTGGTGTCATAACAGACAAAATGTTCTCATTGTTTGTCAGTAAACTGTATTTGCTTAATTATTAAAATACTATCTCACTGTACTCATTATAATAGTACTCCTTTTCTACATGACTATTTCATTTACAACAATGTACATCAATTTAATCACGTTGATGTGAACACACCGTAGAGTTTAACTCCCCGGCCACTCATTTGATGGAGAATTAATGCACTTTAACTCGTCTCGCTCGTAGTTCTCTATTCAGTAGATTAAATGATATGATAAACTGTCACCAAAGCGTCAGCAGTGAATCCTAACTTTTATGTCTATTTGCTTTGTGACGTTAATGAGATAAGAGTAGTCTCTGCTATCTTCTTTTACCAAACTGAGTAAGAGATAAGAGTAGTCTCTGCTATCTTCTTTAACCAAACTGAGTAAGAGATAAGAGTAGTCTCTTCTATCTTCTTTTACCAAACTGAGTAAGAGATAAGAGTAGTCTCTGCTATCTTCTTTAACCAAACTGAGTAAGAGATAAGAGTAGTCTCTTCTATCTTCTTTAACCAAACTGAGTAAGAGATGAGAAGAGTCTCTGGCTATCTTCTTTAACCAAACTGAGTAAGAGATAAAAGTGGTCTCTGCTATATTCTTTTACCAACTGAGTTAGAGAGAGATATCAATAGCATCTTATTTTGTCACGATGATAATTTGAACAGAAATAAACGCCAATGCGCATATCCATTTCATTTTAAAATAAGCAATGCGTTAAACCTTTCTTTCACAAATGACTTTTACATTCTGCTCCAAAAGAGAATAACAAAACACTAGGGAGGTGTAAAATATTTTTCTAGAATAACAACCAAGCTTACGATAAAAATTTCACCGTCAATCAGCTGGAATGTGAATAGTTAAGATCTTCAGTGCTGTTAATCACATCTTTTCTGTTTTTCTGGACTTTCGTATTAAAATATTATTGTAACGGCACACATCGATATTTACTTATGTACACTATCAAATTACCAAATATTCTTCACACATGCATATTATCATGCATTTCAAATCTAAGAAGTTCTGTGAACGATCGTTCAAAGTTTCTATAATTGCAATACATCCTAGAATTTGAAACTCAGAGTTTGAAGATGTTGGTAATTGCAGTTTGAGCAGAAATGAGATAGAATTTGAAGATGGAATGATATGAGATATGTATATGTATTATTATTACTCAATAACTGTTCTTTGTTATTATTTTACTAACAATAACTAAACTTTAAGATCAGAAATCCTGATTGATAAATAAATTTTTATCTTTAGTTTATAATTTGTTGTGATACAAAAGGTTTGACTCCTCGACTACTTACGATGAAGTAAATAACGCTAGAGTGAAGGGGCGGAAAATTACCATCCTTATGGTTAATTTAGGTGCATTAGTCCTCTCTTAGTAAAACGGTTTCTTATTAAAGTAATTACAGTGCTTCAAATGCTCTTTTGATTCTCATTATAATATATTTTGCAGCTTACCATAAAATAACCAACTAACATTGAATCCATTGTGTCCAAGAAGTTCAGAGAAATCTCCCGAAATAACGATATTTTGTCAAAGACATCCAATTTTGAAATTATATATTTTCCGATTTCATATCTAACTATAAATTACAGGCTTTAGTATATAGTAAAAGTTATACCATTAACAGCTTTTGTTAGAAAAAGGTTTTAATACTTTTCCGAGTTTTTTTTTCATCTAACGCTATATCGATCTTTTTTATGTAACGGATGAATTTCCTTTTATTAAAAAAATTATAACATTTTTTTTTATTCAATAGAAACAGAAACCAAAGTTTATTTTAAATGGACATATACTGTATATTTTAAGATGTACATAAACATGTGCTTTTTCAACACCTGTGTTTCATATTAAATCAGAATTAATAAAAAACATTTCTTGCACTAAAACTGTTACTAAGATGAAAAAAAAATCTGTATAATTTACTCCTCTCTAAATTCAATAAAATGATTCAGTTTGATGAAATGGCAAGTTTAATCTTGGCTCCATAACTTCTTTTTGAGGTTGTCAAAAGTTTACGTGGATGTTAAAGGAGGGTTGTTCATTCGAAAGCTACATCGCCTGTCCAATTCACGTGAAGTATTGCTATAAAGATTAACTTAGTAACTAATATCATCATATTGTAAAAGCCCTTTACACGAGCACTCATTGCCCTCGGAATTGCTGTTTGAGGCACTAAGCCCCGCCCAGTACAAGCCAAAATAGCCTTTATAGCGTGAGCGGGACTAGCGAGAAACACAACCTGCCAAATCAAGCATGTCTTAATTTTTGACTCATGAGCGGCAGTGATAAGGAACGGTGATGTTGATAATTATTGTTCTTGTATAATGGCGACAGAGATGAATGAAACGTGTTTTTTCTCAGGAAAACAGTTTTGATCAATTATCAACGATTAATATCGAACTGTGGAAAATTGATTCGCGTGATGAATATATCCGAATTTTTCAGCTGAAAATACTGTATTTTCAGATAAAATAAGGTTTTTGTTAGTTAACATTAGTCCACATTGATCTTATTTTGCACTTTTTGTCTCTTGTTTATACAACTAAACACAATGCTACCTTTACGTTATAATCAGAGGAGGACATACTGCTAGTGGTAAACGGCTGTTATTGCAATACGTGTTTAAAAGCACATCAGTAATCACTCACGCTCATTGCTTGTATGGGTGGGGGCCGTGGGGCCTAAAATCACTCATAGAGAATGAATGCAGGGAAAGAGTGTACGTGTTAAAGGGCCTTTTAGTCTCGCTATCTCCCGATAGTAGATCACTAAACTAGCGATTGGTATAAATATTCACGCAGAACTTTGGATGCCGTAGATGAATTTAGAGTAATAGGAATGATTAGATGGTTGAGGTTCTATGAATCTATAAGGGGGTGCCATGTCGTCATCTTCAATCATGGGGTTTACTTCACTGTACAATTTATATTTATTAACATGTAGCACTCTTTACATTAATCTAGGGCATGGGCCTCCCAGAGCCTTACATATTTATATTTTGTAAATTATAGATCTCAGAAAAGACACTATATGGCCAAGAAAAGCTATAAGCTTCTAGGGTATCCTAACTAAGTAAAGCCTAAAAAAAATTTAGGAATGAAGAATCCTCTTTATGTTTGGGGTGAAGAACTCAACAAGAAGTAGTTTTGAATTTTCCAAAAGCTTTCAGAATCCTTCGTGGTTTCCGTTTTCAGGGGTAACATTAATTAAAATACAAGCGACTTATAATCTACCTACTCGTAATCATGATACATATCCTAACTTCTATTTTTTTTATACATTTCAATTTTAATTTTTAGCTATCTTATTAACTATAGGAACTATTTACTAAGGGACTTCCTATGCTCTATTTAAAGTGTCATCCTACCCATGCGTATAATATGATTCTAATTTCCTCCTATTAAAAGTATGTTGACATTGTTACAATATCCTAACATTATCAAAATAGAAACAATGGCCTGTATCTCTATTATGTTAATATATCTATGACTATTCTACTCTCTTAAGTACATCATAAAAGGATTCATGAATACAAGAATAAAATACACCAACCGAAATACACCATTGTAGTGCGTAGCAGAAGCAATAGAATTGGATGACAAACTTCATACTTGGACTAATCTCGAGAAAGAAGACATAATGAATTTAGTCAAAATTTGTATTGATTCCAATTTCTTCCAATACAATAATGACATATACAAACAGATAAAGGGAACTCCCATGGGATCACCAATATCAGTCGTCATCGCTGAGATGGTGATGTAAAACATAGAAGAACAAATTTTATCTAATCCTCCATGCGAAATATTACTGTGGAAAAGATTCGTTGATGATTGTTTAGTCATCATTCCAGAAAATAGAAAAGAGTCATTATTTACATTCATTAATAGTATCAACCAACATATTCAATTCACGTAGGAAATAGAAGAGGACAACAAATTAGCTTTTCTGGATATTAAACTCATGAAAAAAGAATGTGGATAAATAGATTTCACAATATACCGAAAACCCTCAAATACCGGAAAATATTTAGATTATAGTAGCTACAATTCAAAAACTTAGAAAATCAGTGTGATAAACTCATTAGTATCCAGGGCTTTCAAAATTTGCAGCCAATCACATTTAGAAGACGAATTAGATGAAATAAGACGAGATCTAACACAAAATAATTATCCGAAAAGATAAATTAATAGAGTTATAAATAAGAAGAGAATGGCCCTACAAAACGAATAACAACCAGAAAGAAGAGAAGAAGAGAACAGCAATAAGAGATACATAGTAGCCCCATACATAAAAGGAACAAGTGAACGAGTTTAAACAATATTGAAACCATTTGGCATTGTATTGAGTAATAGATCCAATAATACTATAGGCAATTAGGTTATAAGAGTAAAAGATAGATTAGAGAAAGAATGTAAAATTAATGTAGTATACTAGATAGATTGTTAGGATTGTGATAGTAAATACGTAGGAGAAACAGGTAGAATGTTAGGTGATAGAATTAAAGAACATAAATCTAATGTACTTAAGAGAGTAGAATAGTCATAGATATATTAACATAATAGAGATACAGGCCATTGTTTAGATTTTGATAATGTTAGGATATTGTAACAATGTCAACATACTTTTAATAGGAGGAAATTAGAATCATATTATACGCATGGGTAGGATGTCACTTTAAATAGAGCATGGGAAGTCCCTTAGTAAATAGTTCCTATAGTTAATAAGATAGTTAAAAATTAAAATTGAAATGTATAAAAAACATAGAAGTTAGGATATGTATCATGATTACGAGTAGGTAGATTATAAGTTGCTTGTATTTTAATAAATGTTACCCCTGAAGACGGAAACCACGAAGGATTCTGAAAGCTTGGGAAAATTCAAAACTACTTCTTGTTGAGTTCTTCACCCTAAACATAATGCAGCAACCAAGGAGTCCTCTATTTTCTTCAATCAAAGAATCCTCTATTAATAGTAGCATGGTAGGGCAGAAAATAAATGAATTGTACTGATTTGGTGCTATAGTTTAGTAAATGTTTTTTATACGTGGTAAAATACGTGGTAAAAATGAGGTAATTTTTGAAAGAATACCTAATGATATAGAGATTTTAATTGTAGTACAGTTCATATGTTCCTCAAATCTAAGATTATTATAACAAGCCCTAAAAATTTAACACATTTGACACCTTCATTCAATTTCATTATCACATATTTTGACAAAGGACTATCTGTAAGACATTCTGTTGGAAAAAAATACGTATTTGGTTTTATCAGTGTTTAACATAATTTTATTATTTTTGAGCTAATTATTAACAATAGTAAGTTCGGCATTAATTATATTGTGAGAATTTAGTAATTTGTCCCTAGGAATGTTACATGAAATGGTTGAGCCATCTGCAAAAAATGAGAATTTAAAGAACCTGGAACATAATGGAAAATGATTGATGAATATTACAAAATTAAAGTGGGCTAAGGATACTCCCTTGGGGCACTCCACAGTTCACCTGCCTCTCCTCTGAGGATACATTATTAACAACTACACATTGACTTCTAGAGGACAAGTAGGAAGAAAACCATGACTGAAGAATGCCCCTTATACCATAAGAGTTGAGTTTATTTAATAGGAGAGTATGCGACACTGAATCAAATGCTTTACAGAAATCCAAAAACATAGAAAAATACAAATCACACTCGTCCAGAGCATCGTTCACACATTGTTAAAAAGAGAAAACTGTCTGAGATGTGCTACGATTTTTACAGAAACCAAACTGGTTAGCATACAGAATATCATGTAAATCCAAGTATTTGACCAATTGTCGATGAACTAATTTTTCATAGACCTTAAAAAATTGGACAGAATAGAAATAGGCCTGTAATTACAAGTCACTTCAGCATTCCCTCCCTTATCGATAGAATCAACTTGAATCTTTTATTGCTATTGGAAAAATACGATGAGATGAAGATTTATTTATTAGTTGAGACAGTATTGGTGATAACAGATTTCCTAAATATTTAAGCACAAACGTATGAAGTTTATCAGTGCAACAAGATGTATTTTTGAGTGATATAATTGTTATGTAGACATCATTATAATTCACGGGCGATAAGAAAAAAAGAGTCAACAATATTTACAAGTGTGATAGGATTGTCGTTATCATTAAGCTGAAACGAATTATTAATTTGTTCACCAATGGAACAAAAAACTTATTAAATTCATTAGCAACCGCCTGGTTATCAGTAACTTACATATTTTCATTTCGCAATCTAATACCTCTAGCCTGATCAAACACTCTATTCCGCTTGAGGATACCATTAACCAAGGACCACGTTTTCTTCCTATCGCCACCAAAAATAGTAAGCAATCTTTCATAATAGTTAAACTTCTTCCTCCTCATCTCCCCCGTAACCATATTTCTATACCTATTAAAAGCCTGTCTGTCCATCATACCACATCTCAACAACAAGAAATAGTTATGAAGTTTCTTAATTTTACTCTTCAGTTCAAAATCAATAAATGGCTTAAATCGAGTTTTTGTATTATACAGCTTTTCTAAGAATAGGACAGTGATCATAGTATTTGGTCATTATAATCTAGTCTAACATTTCTATACCTTGATCATCATCCTCACTCTGCACAACGGATGCAAAATCATAAGTATTTAAACTATTGTAAATGTAAAGGCTCTGAAGAGATGCTTAATTTGGCCAGATGAGCCGAACACATTCTTAAATAGGTCACTATATACAACAAAAATTAGATAATTATCAGATAGCACACAGGGGATGATTCCAGCGGTGTGATTATGAAGAGTATTTGAAAATAAATTATCAATAAGCGTGAAACTGTCATCAGTGACTCTCCTTGGCTTGAGTGGTGTATAATAATTTAAAAGCATAGTATTTGCAAAATTCAAACAATTACTGTCATTCATTAAGTTTGATAAATCACAATTAAAGTCGCCAGATATAAATATGTTATCACACCTCACTGCGGAGAGACCAGAGATAACAGGTTCCAGTGCTCCATGAAAACATTGAAAGTCAGTGTTAGTGGGTCTATATATTACTCCTACTATAAATCTGATCATAGAGCATATATATATATATATATATAAATAAGCATATAAGAAAATAAAAAATAAGGAAGAATTTAGTCAAATGATTCAAAAACAAAATAAAAAGTGAACGAACCTTCAACATGTCAGATCAAATTGCAAAGATTGAAAATATGAATAGTTAAGTTAGTTGCTTGTACATTAATATTGAAAACAGATGTCCCCATTGCTATTAGTTAGTATGAGAAATTATTTTGCTACATACAAAGAAAAACATATATAATGTCATACTATTTGTGGCAATATTGTGCTAAGAGGACCCATATTAGTCTCTATTTTTGTAATATTGCATGGAAAGAAAATATTGTTAATTTTGCAAAAATACCTGGAGTCAATTAATTCATTTTTTTTAAAAGGTGTCCAATTGATTAATTGAACGCAAGTTATTAAAAATGTGATTGTTGAAATATTAAAGCAATTTGTGAAATTATCATTTTAAGATTTGGAGTTCTAGGTGAAAGATTTCACAGAAATTTTTCCTAAAATATTTTCAGCCAAACAAAAGAAGCTAATTTAAATTTCATACATGTAGGGTCGATCTGTATGACTCATCACTCTTTTGGGGGTACTTTGATCTAGTGTAAAAACTAAGTAAAATTGAAACTACATACTTCTACAAAGATAATAAGATATCACTTCAATAATAATTATACAAATTTCAACCAAATTTCTTTTGCAAACACCATTATTCTTAACTCTAGTTTATACACAAAACTTCTGTAAAATACATCTATTGCCTATTATTAAACAGAGATCAATCACCCCAATAACTGAGCATCAGTGTGCAATTATTCACCCCTATCCCCATACACTTTTTATATACTTGGGATGATTCATCGCACTAACTTACTAGGCTGTAATTACCGTAATAATAAATATGTTTCAAAACCCTAAATAATGTATTCTGATGGCATATTTCACTGAGTTCATGTAAATTTAGTTTGAATTCCATGTATAATCGTCATACCCAGTGTTAAAGTTGCAAGATATTTAGAATGATCAGACAGAAAGTTAATAAGTAGTAAAATACACTTTTCTCTTTACTGTGAATTTTTATATACCTTCATAAAACGGAATTAGATGAATGAAAATTACAAGATTAAAAAAAGAAATTGCGGGTCTTCAAATGGTGTGACCGAGTTCCTAAAATTATCATTATTTTACCGTTTTAAACAGGTGCGATCAATCACCCAGTTTCTTTGAGTGTGACTGATCACCACGGTCGATGCCATACAATTTTATGTCACCAAAAAGTAGAAGTAGGTAGCTATTGAGCACACAATGAAGATATAAAATGAGTTAAAGCAATCTGCATGACCAATGGTTAGCTACTTAGAAGCATTGCATTCATTAATGGAAGAGCAATATTTTAATAGAAAGTTTAGGAAGCTTGAAAGCTTCATATCTAATATTTCAAAAAAAAGCTAGATATAAGAAATAATGAATTAAAGATTTTTTGAATATAGTGCAGCCGCATAGATAACCTATTGTGCATTTTGTGATAAAAGCACCAAATTTGGCACACTTGTAGATAAATACATTTTTATCAAATCTGGATATACGGCCATCTCAATTTTAATCCATAAGGATCGTGGCAGCCATTTTACAAAATGGCTACGAAAAGGCTACAGTGATGCTCTCAACACAATTCTCATAAAGTATATTTGTAATTAAAAATTATCCTGAAATGATTTCATTTGTTTTTGAAGTGAAATAAAAAGCCTATTTCAAATTTGATAGAACATATATTTTATCGTCATGCTCAAAATATCAAAGAATTTGAATAACATATACAAAATTAAGAACAAAATTAGGTAAATTTCCTGAAATATCGTACATTGTTATTATTGGATATCAATCTGCTGTTTACATATAGAGCAATTCCTCTATTGAATATTCTGTCTACACACTCCTTCACACTCGCAAAGAGCAGTGCACTAAAGTGCAGCAATTCTGCACTTACACCTCTTCACGCAACCTATTTTACATTTGCATTAAAGAAGCTCGCGGCAAGTGTGTGAGGCTTGTGTTAATTTTGTCCACTTTGGTTCATATACTCCTTCAACATTCTTATTCTATCTCCAACTGGTTGCTGGCTGCAGTTCTGGTACTGGAATTAAAATTTGACCCCAAACATGTTCTGCCCGGTAAACAGCCCTCTTCACATGCTCTTCCAGAGCATCCTTGCTTGGAGGAATTAGTTCCATATTGTTCTTCTTGGTGAACAGTTTTTTTGCGAGCAGTGTTTATGCTTGTGCAATTGCTAATTTTGTCATATAGGAGTATGACAAATCTCTTAATAATGTTTTGGACCTCTTCTGTTATGTCAATTGGTTTGAAGGATAACGTAAGAAGAGCTTCCTTCAACTCGGGCATTACGTTCCAAACAGCCTAGGCAGACTTCTTCCCGTGACCTGAAAAACTTGAAACAGTGTCATATCCTGTCAAGGAATGGAACATAGGAAGTGATTGTGTTTTTTCTGGCCCTAATCCTTTCGCAATTTCATGAGCTGCCAAGTATCTGTACCCATTCCCAGCTCCAAATGAGATCTATAATTCACTGTCCAACGGCAAATTGTGTACAATAGAGATAGCCAATACAACAACATCTGTGTCCACAGTTCTAATCATCATTCTTTGGTGACCATGACGAGCAGCAAGAAAAGCATGAAGCAACATTCTTGTATCGGCTTCCTCGTAGGAGCATGGCGATAATGAAAACTGATCTAATTGGGGAAGATTGCTTAGTGATAACAAGTTGTTTGTCTTTCACGGCAAATGACTCCAGCAAAGCATCTGACAGGTACTTGAACAGTTGGATCTCATCAGAATCTACTCAGAGAGAATTATGCCAGTTGCGGAGCATAGCTCCTTCTCATACGATATTCCTTCTTAGACCTTTCCCACACTTTGCACTTGTACAGGATTTAAGTGAATCTGGGATGTAAGTGTCTCATACTACGTCCAGTCGTGTTCAGTAGCTATTGAACACTAGCTACTTCTGGTCCAGCAATCATCCAACGCTTAATGCTGCTGGATTATAGGCGAGACCTGTATCAAAGGCATTGTCATTATTGCTATCAAGAAAGCAGGCGTACACTGGTTCAATTCATTCATTAAAAGCTACAATCTTCATTAAACATCAGCAAATCACAGGCAACCATCAGGGTTCGTGTGATTGGATTTAACAATTCAAAAGTTGATTTATTTTATAAATTTTGATAAGCCTAAATTAACAAAAATATGGAACATGGACGAAACCGGAATTACAACGGTTCAAAATCCCAGCAAATTGATGGTTAAGAAAGATGTTAAGCTAAGCAGATTTGTAAGATAACGAGTGTCGAAAGAGGTGAATTGGTCAGTTTTGTGATGTATGAGTACAAGAGAATCTTTCATATCACCAATGTTCATATTTCCAGGAAAAAGAATGAGAGATACTTTCAGGACAGGAGCTCCTCCAGGATCCATGGAGTATGTCAGTGATTCAGGATGGTGGAGGTCTCTTTCTTAAATGGCTTCAACACTTGGTGAAATCAACTGGATCTTCTAATGCATCTAGAAATATGGTCATACTAATTGGGCACCACAGTCTTTGGATGCAGTCAACTTTTGTCGAGACAATGGGTTTGAACTATTAACACTCTTCCACATTCTTCTCATAAAAGGCAACCGCTCGACTTTTGTTATATCAAATCATTGAAGAGCTCATATAACTCTTTTGCTGATAACTGGATGAAGAACAATCGTGGATAAAGAATGACCATATATGACACGGCTGGTATCTTCGGAAAAGCCCATTTGAAAACTGCTTCATACAAGAGAATTGTCAATTGTATTAAAACAATGATATATGACAATATAATAGAAACGAGTTTAATGAGGAGAAATTCTTAGCTACAGAAGTAATAGAAGAACTTCTAGTTGA
The DNA here is from genome assembly GCA_947561585.1 of Caprella mutica. NCBI lineage: Eukaryota > Metazoa > Arthropoda > Malacostraca > Amphipoda > Caprellidae > Caprella > Caprella mutica. Next base: position 92,279 of record CANNZV010000847.1, on the reverse strand, counting down.
TATTGAATTGACGAATCCAGAAGAATTTTAAGAGGTGAACCTGCACCGTCAACTAGCAAAGGTATTACAAGCAATGTCAAAGAACAACCTGCTCAGTCAGCTGTTGGTGATCCACGTGAAATCGATGTTTACTTGTAGGTACTTATTCAGTTTGAAATACAAGATAAGTTTGACAAATTAGAATATATATAAAAACAGTCAACACTATGCATGTATATTTTCAAAGGGTCAATGTCATAGCCTGTTTCATGATATTCATAAATATATATTTGTTTGCTACATAATAAATATAAATTTGTTTTTCTCTAACTTTCGTAGATAATATATTTAAAATGTAAGAAAGGGAGCAAAGCGGCACCCCGTGTCCGTTTTGCCCCGCGCATGATTGCCGTTTTTTTTACATTTTTTGGGAAAACTGTAGTAGAATAGAAAATATGAATTAATAGTTCCTAAACAGTTTACCATGTGTTGCCCAATTCTTGGTGTATCTCTTACAGTAACAATCAATTATCTAGGTTCAATAGTATTGGATATACTATGGGAAGAGCTTAGTACAGGGGTGGACAAATGCAGCACTTAGTGCTATTTTGGCACTCAGCGCGGCCCCACTGCCCACAAGGGAGAAAGTGCTTTGTTTTCTTCCAAGGAAAATTTAGAATTTTTAGCCCTGACTGCTCTATAAATTAAAAGGATAATATAGAAGAGTATGGTCAACTAATTGAAGAACAGAATATTTGTAATGACCTTGATACTCTGATAGTCAATTTTATCCGTTAATAGGGTATTTTTTGGTTTGTTACAATAGTGCCGGTGTTTAATTCATTTACCTCTGTCTCTTTTTATCGAGAATAGTTAATTTTATATCTTTCATACGCTTGTCTAGAATTATTCAAACACTGTGTTAAAAATTTATGCAATCATTTTAAATTCCCTTTTTTAATAAGTTAGGCAGCTGTAGTAATTAATTCTGTGAATTTATGAGTTACATATGCAAGATAGCTTATTTTTGTTTTTATTGTGAATTATTTTCACATGGAGAAAAAATTATTATATATCATTTATTAATTATTTTTAATGCAAATGATAAATCTTCTGCCAATATTTATGCGCAAAATATTTACCCCTAATATTTACATGTACGTACTTCAATTAAATTTACCACCTCATTATAAAATTACTCAGTATCCCCAGTAATTTAGAAAACGTAAAGAAAATTGGCACTGAAATTCCTTCTTTCGGCACTGAAAAACACAATGTGTGCCCACCAAGGCCATCTATAGTACACTATAGATGGCCTTGGCCCACCCCTGGCTTAGTGGATGCCGCGCTGCCACATGCTACACTACTGAACATTTAAAAATAGTTTTTTTTAACAAAATATGTATCATTTCTTATAATCTAAACGTAATGTGTGTGTATACAATTGGTTTTTCATTTATATACTTTCTATACAAAATATTTCTTCTGATACGTGTAATTTGACAAAATTAATATTTTGCAGGTTATTATAAATATATTGTAATTTACAAATATAAGTAGCTAATGCATTATAATGTTATACAATCCCTAGAACAATTATATAAACTTTAAAATATTATATATTACGCAGTTTATTTTAAATATAGGTAAGGTAAAATACTCACTTGACACTCTTCACGGTACACCATCACATGAAATGTATAGCTGCTCTACGGCCATTTCGTAAAATGGCTGTCACTGTCGTTAGGGAGCGAATTTGAGATGGCCGTATATCCAAAAATATTTCTTATATATCATATAAGATCCCTGCCAAGTTTGGTGCTTTTATCACAAAGTGCACAATTCGATTAAAATTGGGAGCTATGCTGCTTCACTAATATTGAAAGAAGAGGGATAAATAGTGATTCATGTATACCATGTAGTAAATACACATAGTTTCATAATGGATAAAGCTGATGGGCTCTTGCTTACAATTGATAGCTAGTAGTTACATGTTTACTTACATATTGAGTTGCTAGAAATTGGTAATATATATCAGAATTGCTGAGATGAAGCAGCTTAAGGAACAGCTAATGGGGGAAATTTATATTACATTCAAGTAGTTATTAATAAATACTTAATAAAGTAAAACAAATGATACTAAATAAACAGATCAAAAAATTGAGCGTCGAACAAACAACCAAGAAAGAAATCACCTCCAGAGAATTGGCCGATGATATTTGGAGAATGGTTCACAATCTGGAAGGTTCTTGTAGTAACGCAAACACAGCAATTGTGTATGCATAACTGCTATCACGAACCTATATGATTGTAAGTAAGTAACATTAAAGTCAGTTACCGATCGGCTCGCACGAGATACACACCTTATCTCCAGTCTTAGTTATTGAGACATTTACTTGTGAGAGTTCTAGTGAAGATACACTGTGTAATTACCATTGCTTGACTAATGAATATATTCTCTTAAAAGTGTTAATTACATTAATTTATTACCCTAAATACAGTTAAGCTTGGACCAGAGGCCTGAGATCGGAACCATATTGGCAAGGTGGTTCTAGGGCATGGTACCATGAGTATTTAGTAGAAAGAGATATATTAAGAGAAAGGAATCTGAAAATAGTAAACAGAGTAAGATTCTATCACACGTAACCCATATAATGAACCGTTGTAAGGATTCACAGTTGATGAGATAACCCCAAAGGGGGACCCGTCACATTGGTGGCCGTATGGTGCGTGATTAAGTAAATCGAATTTAATGTACGAAAATTCAATTACTAAAGTAAAAGATTGAAAGCTTTGTAGTTTACCAAAAACTAAGTTAACCATCTGATTGGAGAGTATTTTATTACAGCAAAACCGGGTTTTGCGACCCTATATGACGGTACGATTCAATTAAGGTGTTCAGTTTTTTTGATAAAGTATAAAGATTATTCAACTCAAGATCAAGCAAACGGCATCTCGAAAATTATCGGAAGGATAAGGAGAGTACAGACAAGGCCATTTATAGTGTATCAGGCCGGACCATTCTGGCGTTTATAGTTTGAACAGCTGATGATTGAAATCATAACAAAGCGCTACGCTTCCATTAATTTAGATAGGAATAAATAGAAAAAAACCGGTTGCGCTCCCATTTAATTGACTTATTTTAATAGTTACGAGTGGAATTTCAATTAAAAAAATTTACAGTGTATTCATTAGAATCTCTACTATCGAATGCTCTATTTTTTTCAAATAAATTTTAATTTTTAATTGTAGAAATCTTCAATTGCAATGTACCTACCTATAAATTATAGAGTACTGATGCAGTGATGAACTAGTTCTAGTTAAAGTATGTAGGTAACATGAGTCATGACTAGGGTTGTGACAATATTCTTTTTGAAATATGCTTTTATGCTTTATGCTTTAAGCTTGTTAAATATGCTTTTATGCTTTTTATATATGCTTTTTATGCCTTAAAATATTCTTTTTATGCTTAAAATATACATTTTATGCTCAAAATATGCTTTTTATGCGTTCAGGTTAGCTTTATATGCTCAATGATATGCGTTCAGGTTAGCTTTATATGTTCTAATTTCTTTGCAATAAGGCTAATTGTAATTGAGAGTTTTCATCGATGGTATATTTATATAGAAGGCAGGGTAGGAAACAATGTCAAATTGAGAGAGTTTTAGACAATAACTTGTACAATAAAGAAAGCATTTATTACATTTGATGATCATAGCTGTTTTTAAATTCTCGAAAATAATTCTATGTCTGTTATCTGCTATAATTTGTAGTCTTAACTCATTTCGAGTTTAAAAAATAAGGTTCGTCTTGGAATAAAAAATCTGGTACCGAAACGTCCTAGCTCCGTTTACAATGGGGACGTGTCATTAGTCCGACAGTTACATCTTTCTGTGTTATATCTAGTTATATTTTTCGATTAAAATAAGAAATATTACATAAATATACATTATAGATACCTATAGAAATTTAAATAATACAATATTTACCTTTATTTTTTTTACTTTGGTATATATTTTACTTTATTTCAAATATTAGCTAATTTGTATGATGCATTTCCTCATTCGATTTAATGGAGTTTGTTGTATTCGCTAGTTTGTTGTACTGCACACTTCATGATTTTTAAATGACCTGACGGGGGGGGTCAGAGGGGTAGCACATGACACATCCCTTCCCCCGATATACATATACTTTGAAATTCAATCAGAAATAAACCGCAAAAATGTAGGACTAATGGAGGGTCGCACCAATGAATAGTAACAGTTTACAAAAGGTAAAGCGTAACATTAAATGGCAGCTCCTATCGTGTACTCCTTATTGAAATTATTACTATTAATTATCGCCTTAGGTTCCAATGATTCAGTAAGGTAATTTCCTCACCTAGTCTTTTAAACTTAAACTTTCTTGAATCATTCATTCAAACAATAAAAATTAGTTAGTGTTTCATTTGCAGTCACTTGGACTATTTGATTAACTAAAAGCATATTTTGAGAATATTCTTTATTTCAAAAAATATGCTTTATTGCTAAAAAGCATAAAGAATAATTCTTTAAGCCAAAAGAATATTGTCACAACCCTAGTCATGACTAACAAACATCCTAGGTATTTTGATTTAAGAAAAATACAAATACTATACCAGTGTTTTAGTTCAACTTTATTTCTATTACAACAGTAACTGGCTAGGTATACTCTGAATAATTTTCAGATATTATGTGTCATTGACTCAATAGGTATATAAGTTAGTCAATACTCTATAAGCATATTAAGACTCAAGTAGTTTAGTCCAAGTCATAATTCTACAGTTCCACTTTGAATTCCATGTGAAAATTACAGCTTATTAATTTCTTGTTTTCAAAATGAATCTTTTTTCGCCCTCTGGGACTGTTGCTTTTTATTTTTTAATCTTTTATTACCATTAATTTTTGGATTCAGAGATTATAAATCAGGGAAAAATTTGATGATTGTGGCATTTTGCTAACTTTTCAAAATTATATAGAACAAATTAAAAATTCTGTTCTTTGGACACTTGATGTGAATAGAGTTGATGTTAGCTACCAGCCTACCTAGTTATATTGATATATTTATTATATTATGATCCATGATATCTAAATTTATAGGTAAAAAAAATGTACTCCATATTTCAAAGTGTGGATAAAGTTGCCAGTATATTGGCGACTTTGGAGAGCGAGAGGTCTAATAAGTTGAAAAACCCTGTAAATTACTCATTAAATTATTAAATAGAAATACTATTACTAATACTAATAGGCTCAAGAGATTATAGATACTGTAAGATACACATAAGTCTTGAAGCATAAAAATGTAAAATCTTCACAAGGAAGTCAAATTTCTTCTTTAAAGTATCTTAAAAGTGGCGACCTGAATCATTTCCTCGCCAAACTGATGACTTTCAAGATTTTACTTTATCTAATTAGGTAGATTCTAAGATTTAATCCTAACTTCCTATAGTTTCTTAATCAGTTCAGTGGTAGTGGTACCTAACTAGGGTCAAGCAGGTAAATTGCATCTTCTTAGTACTGTGTTCACACTAACTAACTGCGGCCTCTAACAACAGAAACATCATAGCTTCATAACACAGGTTAAAAACATAAAGTAATTAATTATAGCATGCACTGCACTTATTTTGGTAGGTAAGCAACATTTTAATGTAATTTAGGTTCAGAATGTTTTAGAGACTCTATTGAAATGGCCATAATTAAAAAGCCGCAATTTACATGCGTCACCCTAGCTTATATAGGGACTCTGCAAGTCTACAAAATCAGTATCTTTGAGAAATAGAGAATGTTTTGAAAACTCTTTAATTTTGTTCATAGCCAATTACTTGTAAATACTAAATCTTGGAATTAATAACAAAATGTTCTGAACTTATTGCCTTATAAAACAGTACATTTACTAAATACTAGGTAGGTACTATCAAAGAGAAGTGTAACCACTTTATGGTAATATCTCTCAACTAACTGGTTTCTAATTTCCTATTACAGTGAAACTCCTGAGTTATGAAGTATTGGTTATTTAATAACTCAGAGCCACTTCACAACTCAGGGACCATTGTAGTTTTCTCTGATAGAAATCTTTGAGAAAACTAAGGTTTTTGAGGGATACCTAGTATGAAATTCATGACGAATATCGTTTTCTATAGACTATAACATACACATAGAAAATACTTCATAACTCAGAAGCATTTCATAATTCATGTCCTTCATTACTCGAGTGCTTCATAACTCAGGAGTTTTACTGTACTTTTAAATTTTAGAGATTTGTTATTGTATAGACCAATTATTACACTTACAAGGATTAGAACTAAATTTATATGGGGGTCCACATGGATCAATTTAGAAGGCTTTTCATATCTTTGATAATGTTCAAGAAATGTCTCATTAATTGAATAATTATGATATTCAGACAAATTAGGTAATGGGAACATATTAATTAATTTCTACTATCTAAATCAAAACTCAGATTTGTGTTGGAGAATCTATGAAGAATGTTCCTTTGTAAAATCCATGTTTTAGCTTTACTGTGTCAGTACTGATAATCTTCATAAACTTCATTCATTGCTAAATCAAGAAATGATTTTATTTATTCTTTCAATCAAAAAGTGTAACTTATTCATATTATTTCTATTGCATGAGCAGACGTAATTACAATGAGATGTTTCTGAATTCCATTCAACTTGAGGTAAGTTATTATTATTAAGTTATAATGAAATTTCATCATACCTAGCTATTATTGAAATTGTAGCTCAGATTAATTAAATATATTTTTCATTTCAAACAGGCAGTGTTGGCCATTTTCTCTTCAACTGCAGTATTTAAATGAAAACATTCATCTCAAAAACTACAGATTGGTAAGTATTTATTAATTTGTTTTAATTAAAAATAATTATTCATTAATGATGAATGAAATATTGAATTAAATGTCAATATGAACTTTTATTACATGTTGCTATATAATTTCTTTTTCTTTATTTCCATAGACCAATATACAATTGGCATCATAAGAATTTGAAGATCATCTGAGTAGAGGCCATCCTGGATTCCATTTTATAGTTAATTAACAAGTATTAATTGTTATTTCAATGTTAGGTTGTTACATTCATCAATCTTATGTTAGCCAATAATGATTAGCTAATAAAGATTAATGAATAGCCATCTATTTAAGAAATGCATGAATAATTTTCAAGTCTTTTATAACTTCAGTAGCTACAGTTTATTAGTTTAAATAAATCAATAAATTAAGATTTAGAATGATGGATAAGAAAAGAACTGAAAATATAATTATATCAAATATAATTTCATAAGTTTAGCTATTGTTCATTTTGTGTACAAAAGACTATAAATAAAAATTTGAAATCTCTCCTATGTATTGGAATTATTATTATCAAGAAAATATATATTAAATAATTTTTACACAAAAATAGCAACAATCTACATTGTTAAGAAGAATACATTTATATTCAACTTCATTAATAAAAAGTAAAGAAAAATCTAATATTAAATCATAATATTTTGTTCACTAATCAAAATAATATATATCTAACAATATGGATGGATGCAGCTAATATATAAAAATAGAAATACATAGGTTAGTTTTAAATATTAACAATTTGTATCCCTACCAAGTCCCAATCTATTTCTCTAATGTTGATAACTTCAACTTCTTTTTTTTGTTTTTCAGTTCCACAATATTATTATTGTACAACTTTGTGTAATTATTCAGCAAAATATTACACATTGTTCTTATGCATAATGTGTAGATGTGTCTTGTGGAGACTTTACAACCAGGACACAATTCATCTGTTTCCCCATCATCCGTTGCATTCAAACATAGTCTAAGTAAAATGTTACGTTGATCAAATGCTTTGATGAATTCTTCTTCTAATTTATTTAAAATGCACTGAAAGGCATTGAAAACTGTGCTACATATAGCCAAAGAAAATGATGTGGGATATTTTAATCCTCCTCTATTAATGACAGAAAAATATTGTGATATTGTGGAAGGATCAACATCTAACATGTCACTAGTACACAATCTGTTGCTACACATACTGCACTTCATCCTACCACAAACAGACTGGGAAACATAGCCAGATATGAAGACCATTACATCTAAATCATGTTCAGACAAATCACACTTCATTACACTAAAATCAGTGATGGAATCAAAAGGAGGAGGAATGTTATCTAAAGAATTGCCTATATCATCATCAGTAGGTGAATTACATTTAAGATCTTTGATTGCAAAATTTCCATATTTAGAATTGATGGTTAGCAAATTCAAAATTTTCAATTTTTTTTCACTTTCAAGAACTTGGGTTACTGATACGTTATAATTTCCACCGCTCATTTGTCTATATTGCCCAAATCTAGCCTCTAAAGGATCAGTTTGAAACTTTCCAAGCAATATGTAGTCAAAATCATGATTAATGAAAAGATAATTAGATAACTCTACTAAAGCATGAGAAGTGTGGAATAAAGCAAATGAAGTTTCTTTAGATAACATACCTAATCTTTTTTTATCATTTGATAAAGCTTCCCATCTTTGACCCCATTCAGAAAACTTGATTAGCAATTTCAAATTTTGATCAGTTTCAGAATTACTTAAGATTGGATTGCAATTTTCATTTCTGAGTAGCTTGCCTTTGAGCTTCGACTTAACATTCACTACATTCCACTATTTGATGATGATATTCATGAAATCACATACAGGCTTGTAATTAGGGATATTGTGTGTTTGGAGGGCAGCAACATTTTTAACATCAAACAATTTGACAACATAATTTACATTTTGCCTCTCCATATTAGTAGGACACAAAACTTTTTCCGAAAGACCAGGAGCATGTTTAGTTATTGAATTCTTCTCATTGTCATGCAATATTTTTAATGTATTAAAAGAAGCTCTGTACATGATTTCACAACTATCATCATCAAATGAAGGAAAGAGAAATGTCTGAATGGGTCTTTAATGTTTAGCCAGTTATTCCGAATACATTTGAATATATGAACAGGATCAAATATAAAAAATAATTTTAGAGTATCATCAAAAGGGTGAGGAATACATTCTTTTAAACTGCCATTACAAAATTTTTCATATGCGTTTCTATTTATTCTATTATTATCAGAAATTAGAGTTATAACTTTGAAACCTATTCTATTTAATTCTGAAAGAACAGTGTTAATTACTTTAAATAAATTTTCAGCATTTAAGTTTTTTACAGGGTAAAGAGCAACAATATCTTTATTAGATGATTTTAGAGAGGTTATCATGAAAGCTTGTAAACTTGATGCTGGAGCCATTGAAGTATCACAACTTCCTTGAATTTTTCCAGATTTATAAGTTAAATTAGGCTTTATATGAATTTCATCCAGCAGCAAGTTTACCAGCTTTTCATCTTCAGTTAGTGTTGACATTTTTATTTCTAAATAATTAATATGTGAGTCAGTAATACCAGAATTTAACATACCAGAATTTAAAGATAACTTTTTCAAATAAGATGGATGAGGAATTTTGATGACATTTGAATTTCTAATGAGAATATAAGCAGATGGATAAGTATAAAATAACATACATGACCAAAGAATGACTGATGAACTATAGTTATGTTTTTTTATTTACATTTAAGATTAATTGTTCTATAGAGAATTTTACTTGTGTAGAAGAACTTGGATCATCCAAGTATTCTTCTAATAATTTAAGTGAATAACTGAGCTTATCTTCAATACAGCATCCAGTTTCATTGTAGTTTTCAAAATGACTTATTAAAGTATCAAATTTGGACCATTTATCACATTTATTTTCCCTACCTAAAATCCAACTAACTTTATCCTTAGGTAGCAGGATATTGTTATGCCAAACATCAACATTCAAGTTAGATTTAATTTTAATTGAAACAGTAATTTGAGGACTGTGATCAAAATTGGCTTTGAATATGTTTACACCAGCTTCTAATTTAGAGGAAAACCAATTTTTATTTTTCATTTTTTCACTGAGCCCATCAATAATTTCAGTGAAGGAATTAATTTTATCATCAATTTGAAATTTTTCTAATATTTTATTTTCATGAACAGCTATATCAGCTCTACGTTCATCAGGAGTTTTCCTTTTAAGAGGAGGTTCACTAGAAAAATATGATGGATGGTCTACAAAAATGGAAGGATACGCATCTTTAGTTAATATAGGATCTTTTCTATTGCATGAAACCTTACTGTTGTCAATCCTCACAGCAGTCATCTCTCTTACTATGAATTTTTCATGAAAATGCTTGATGCATACGACAGAAGTAGCAGAAGGGTCAAATTGATCACGGTGAATTCTCCTCATTCACTCCCTTTTCCTCACTTCATCCTTGGGAAAGGTGAAGACGGTGACATGAGGATCTTGTGGGTGATAATTTGATCTGCACTCTGGAACACAACATTTTCGACCCATCTGAAAACAATTTTTTAACATATTAACAGAGGAACCTACAACTATAAGTCTATTTGATAATAGTCTATGCTAACTAAAATTTTACTGATTGAATATTAAATAAAAATGGATCATTATATAGCTGAAGCTAGTCAGCTACATTTGATTTAACAAAGACAAATCAATCATTTACTATTTACTTATTTAATAATCTAAAACCATAGGTGGAAATAATGTAAATTGATAATTTGATAAAAGTCAATGGTAGCTAACTTATAGCTCACCTTTACAGCAATGAGTTCTTCTTCTTTTCCAGGTTAGGTAGCTACTGTGAATACTTAAACAATATTTAACTGGTAAATAATATGTTAGAATCTGAAATGATATATTTAGAAAATTAATATTAGAGGTTAATGCAATCTCTAAATTTCTTAATCAGAGCCAGTACACACCCAGAACAATGTAGCAATATCTCTGCTTAATTTATACTGTGACTGAATTTTGTGTAGTTAAGACAATAGGTACCCAAGTTAATGTTGAGCCAAATTTTTCTTAGATTACTTAAACCTAATTTATTGATGATTTCTACCTAAAAATAACCATAACAGTGATAGATTTTTTAAACTATTAAATATAGGTAATGAGAGGATTCATTTAATTTGATTAATTAAAACACATAAAATTTATGGTACCTAAGTAACTAATTCATGAAAGATGATTAATTATGGCTCACTGTCCTGGTCTGTCAAGGTTGCTATTTTGGTGAACAGTCAGCTGAAGACATTCCAAGGAGAATATTAAAGTAAAATATCTCGCTGGCTAATTTCGAACTAGACTGCAGAAACAGGTAAAGTGATCTCCAAGAAATTATCTATTTTGGCTTCTGATCTCAGTTACATACACGAGGGAGAAAATTAAGGATTGTTCGCACAGAAAATATTAAAAATTACTTATATCTTAAGGTCACAAATGGGAAAGCTTAACTTGAAAACAAAATTTCTCTTTCTTATATCTTGAATGTAGCAATCTGGATTCAGCTAGCTTTGAGACCAATTCATTTTCTCACTACACTGGTGTCATTCCTACCATACTTAGAAACATGGTCAGGATAATTAAAAAAAAATCAAATTAGAAAGATATAATTTCAATTTTGCTATAGTCTCTAGTAAATAGATACACATGCACATCATATACTGGCAAGTCTGTATTTGGTGCACAAAATCCGTGACTTTTTCGAAATGCTGAAAAAATCCAAATAGTTTGACTGATCCACCAATATTTCCCCAATTTATCCACTGGAAAAAATTTAACATAGGAATGATCCGAGTGAGTAAATAAAAATCCACCGACTTTGCAAGAATATTATTTCAAAGGGGTAAAAATTGCATGATGTGTCCTTTAAAATGAAATTCAGAGACAAAATTTTGTAGGGTGAGGTAGGTAAATTGCGGCACTTTAACAGACTATTTTTAACTAAATAACTAACTGCCTATTCTGGAAAAAGTTGTCATTTCAATCTAGAACACACTGAGTTTTTATGATATAAAGCAACTCAATATAAACTAGTTTCTGTTTTTCAGACTTTCTTAATAGAGTCACAATTAGAAATAGAAGAAGTGATGTCAATTTACCTGTGTGACCCAAGATAGATGTAGATATACTTGATACCTCATACCTACAGCCCTGCCTACTAAATTCTGCAAACTGGACACAATCACATTGGTAGTAAATAGGTAATTAGGACTGTTCTGCATTGCAATTTGCAGGTCTGATGAGTGATGTCAGCCCAGATTGTATTTGGTGGTAAATTCCACTGATATATTGGGAGATATTCCATTTTTCTAATAAAAAAATTCCTGCAATGATGTCAGAGGATATTTAGCTATTAATTCCTATATTACCATTAATTTTGGGCAGAGAAACTGGAAAAATGTTGGACTAGACAAATTGATGAAAAATGTTGGCAGCTATTTATTATTTTTATTGAAAAAGTCAGGAGTTCAGTGCACCAAATACAAACTGGATGTCAGCAGCCTAGGGTCATGCAGGTAAATTGCAGCCCTTTAATTTTTAATTTCGGCTCTCTCAAAAGAGTCTTTAAAACATGCTGAACCGAAATTACATTAAAATGTTGCATAGCTATCAAAAGAAGCGCAGTACATGCTATAATTTATTAATTCAAGTTTTTAGTGTGTGATATGGATTCATGATGTTTATGTTGCAAGAGGGAAGAGGCCTCAGTTAGTCAATATGCCGTAATTTACCTGCTTGACCCTACCCAAGTTAAATGCTATGGCTCATAAACTGTCCATTTGTCTCTCCAGCTCTCTCCAAAAATCACTAAATTTCTCTCTAAAATCATGATCTAATCATGATCAAAATGATCTAATTATCATAAATTCTCTCCAAAATAACATTGTAATTTGTAGCATAGGCCATAGGAGAAAATTGGAAAATAGATATTTCTCACCTAATCCCAATTTCTGTAAAAAATCCTGTGTCATAGGAGACTTTCTTTTCAGACTGGGGAAAGGGGTCATAAACTCGTCATTAAAATGCCAGTCTGCTGCTCTGCAGAAAGGCTGAGAATTTGAGAAAGCCAGAGTGACCCAAAAACTTGCCAACTGGTAAAGTGTTCTTAGAGATAAGTTGATAACTTATTCTGTTTGTAGCAAAATTAGAGAAAAATATAGGAATTAATTCAAAATTGTTCAGAGATACAGATAATATCCCAAATATCTCCCATATTCTGCTGACTGGTTAAAATGACGAGTTTGGACATGCTATATTACCTGGCAGCCGACAACCAGGCTCCATTTCATAATGGACAGTTGGTACTCAGGTATATTGTTTAATTAAATAAAGATTATATAGTAAACTATATTAAAAAGTAAGTACACCTTCCTTATGCTTACTAAATATGGTGACACTACGTGGCTAACACTATTTAGGTACCAACAGTTTGACAAGACATAAATCATAAATGGAGTGGATACTGGATTGTTAGACTTTAGACTCCATAGTCCATAGCTATGTCATATTTTTTAATCATTGTACTTTTTCAATAGTAGAACTTAATTAGGTACTGGTGTTGTAATTCAATGGTAGGTAGCTAGTATAAATTAGGGTAAATCATATATTAGTATTTCAGTAGGTACGATAGTGTGATCAATAGTTAGCCGATTAAGGTATGGACTATGGAAAAACTTGAGGAATTAAAGATTTTCACTATTAAAAACTAGAATTTCTTGCAATAAAAATATTCCAGTATATAACAGAGATTCCAATGAATACACTGTAAAAATTTTAAATTGAAATTCATCTCGTAACTGATAAAATAAGTCCATTAAAGGGGAGCCCAACCGATTTTTTCTATTTATTACTATCTAAATTAATGGCTGCGTAGCCGTTTGTTATGATTTCAACGATCAGCTGTTCAAAGCAATGGTCCGGCCTGATACACTATAGATGGCCTTGGTACAGATGGCCTAATTTGAAATTTGAATGAGAGCAGAGACAATCAGTGAGACTAACCAGTCTGAAAAAAAAAATTCTGGAAAAGCCTGGAAAACACGGAGGGAGGAAGCGAAACTAATGGGTAAAGGATTGCACGTTGGCGAATGGTGATGAAAAACATTCGATTATAAACAATGTAAAGGGTTTATATCAGAGCAATATTATTTGTTATTTAGCGCTAGGTTCTTTAATAGAGTGTTGTTGCATTCAGTGGGTAATAATGACACTGTATTGATACTAATAAAGAGTTTATTCCAATGGAAAGGTTTAGAACAAGAGTACACAGACGAGAGTGGAGGCAAAGACACAACCTCACTCCGTGATTAACTAACTGGAACTGAAATGTAAACAATACACGAGCGAGGCTAGGTTTGTTAGGCGGAAGGAAGGAAGTAATTATATTTGGGTTAAAGTTCTTATTTGAAACTGTTTATTATTATGATTAATTAAATATGTTAAAAGAAATAATATTTTGATTTAATGAATTGTTTTTATTTAATTTGATATATTTTGTTAATTAATATTTAGCTTATAATTTATATATTTATTGAAATTTAATTATTATTCATGACTTCACTACATGCCCCTTACCAAGCTCATGTAATTATTCAATAATGCATGAAGCTGACATAATTATAACATAATTTTAAGAGATTCCATTTATTTTAAATGCAAGTAGATTGAATTATAGTATCAAAATACTTATAATAAAGAACGAAATATAAATGAACAATAATAGAAACAGAGAATAGCACAATGAAACTTATAGGATAAATGGCACTACGTTATTTTATTCAAAACGCACTTAGAAAGAAATATAGAAACAAAAAATATGTGAATACATTTGAATGAGATTTGAAACATAATGAAACTTCATATTGAAAATTAGATTTCCTCTGTTGATAAGGAAATGTTTATTGGACGAAACGGGACAAGCAATCACTCATGTGGTTTTGCTTACCAGGAATGTAAGATATCTCATAATCATACTTTCTGAGCATTAGTTGCCAACGGTGGATTTTATCATTTGACTTAGATTGGGTCTGTATGTAACTCAAGGGTTTATGATCAGACTTAATGAGAAAATGGTTACCTAATAGATAAAAACTTAGTTTCTCAATTGCCCAAACAATCGCAAAAGCCTCTCTTTCGATCGTGCTTCGCCGTTGTTCTGATTCGGTTAGCTTTTTACTGATGCATTGAATTGGAAGAACTGGACCGTTAGGTTCAAGTCTTTGACCAAGGATTGCTCCGATCGCGAAAGAGGATGCGTCTGTTTGAAGAACATAGGGCTTATTTGGATCAACATGATATAATTTGATGTCTGTACTTAAAGTTTCTTTCAAGTTATTGAAATATGCAAGATACTCATCATTCCAATTAACATTTTTAGGACTTTGCTTTTTGACTAGATCATACAATTTTGATGCATGCATAGCATAATTTTTTACATAGTTTCTATAGTAGTTGCAAAGACCTAAGAAACTTTGTAGTTGCTTCTTAGTTTTGGGAAGTGGAAAATTTTGAATAGCTTCAATTTTAGCTTTTTGTGGCTGAACAGAGTCACAGTTCAATGTTTGACCTAAGAAATTAATTGACTCTGCACAAAAGTTACTCTTTTTTTAAGATTAATCTTAAGATTTGCATTTGTAAGGATATCTAGTACATTCTTCAATGCATTGAAATGATCATCTAAGGTTTGAGTAGCAATAAGAATATCATCCAAGAATGTATAAACATGATCAGTATCAGCAAAAAGATTTCTCATCAAACGAGAGAACACAGCTGGTCCATTTGAAATTCCAAATGGCATAACTTTGAATTGGAAAAGACCAAATTCAGTTGTAATAACAGTGTATTTACGTGATTCTGGATCTAATGGAATTTGCCAGAAGCCATTTTTGAGATCAATGGTGGAGAAAAATTTACATTTAGACAATGATGAAAATATAGTCTGATTGCTACTAATAGGTTCTCTATCCTTCACCAGTTTTCCATTCAGAGCGCGAAAATCGACACATACTCTTATTTCATCTTTATCTTTCTTAGGAAGAATAATACAAGGAGAAGCATAGTCGCTTTCACTTCTTTCGATGATATCGTTTTGCAACATTTTCTCTAATTCGGACTTAAATTTATCTCTAAAAGACAGAGGAACAGGATAAGCATATTTTTTAACTGGTTCATGGTTTGACAGTTTGATTTTGCAAGTGATAGCACGTGTTGTCGATTTTCCGTCTGAATACAAATCTTGGTACTTATCGACTAATTCCTTAATTTTAGTAGTAGAATCAACATTTGTACATGGTTTGATCACATCAACAGTTTTAGGAGATTCTGATATTGGCAAATAGGAAACAGCATTTATCATAGAAGAGTAATAATCATCATTAATAATTGAATTATTAGAAAGATCAGAATCGGGCTCCTTATACATTTTCAAAATATCAATGTGATAGGATCTGTTTTGACCATTGATTGAAATTTCATAGTTTTTATCTGACAAGCAATTAGTAACTGTGTAAGGTCCGTTCCATCTGAGCTTCATTTTACCTCTAGTTCGGGATAGTGATTTTAACAAAACTTTATCACCAGTATTAAGTGTTCTATCAATAGCTTTATCATCAATTTTAGATTTATTAATCATTTGTGAAGCTTGTAAATTCTTCAATGCTTCTCTTCTGTTGTCAATGGCATCATAGTGATTATTTAGCACAAATTCATTTAGCTGAACATTTTCAACATTAGTAGAATTTAGATTATTATTAGGATCATGAGGAAAGTAGGTGAAAATCAAATCATGAGGAGTGAATTTAGTACCTGCTCTAACAGTACTATTGTAAACAAATACAAGTTTATCAACATTTGTGTCCCATGATCTTGGATCTTCAAGACAAGAATGTTTTATCATATCACTGATTGTGCCATTGAAACGTTCAGAGACTCCATTACTTTGTGGGTGCATTGGAGAAGTTAGAATATGTTTGATATTGTGATCTTTACAAAAGTCACGGAACATATGAGAAGTGAACTGCCTGCCATTATCTGTGGTTATCTTCTGTGGAAAACCAAATTTGAATATATGATGAGTAAAAAGCTTGTTTAAGCTCTCTTCAGTAGTGAGAGTTTTAACAGGAATGGCAGTAGCATATCTAGTTGCAATATCAATTACTGTTAGCAAATTAGTATTACCATTATTGCTAGTATCAAAATGAGTAACAAAGTCTAAAGCTATATGAGAAAAAGGTTCATCATTTAATTCAGTTACTCCACCAGGCACAGGTTTATGATGTCGATCAGTGGTATCTTTTTGACACACAGCGCATTTATTTACATAATTTTGAACAGTTTCAAAGAGATTTTCAAAATAGAAATTTTTAGAAATTTGACTAGCAACATAATTATAGCTGTTATAAATGAGTAACAAAGTCTAAAGCTATATGAGAAAAAGGTTCATCATTTAATTCAGTTACTCCACCAGGCACAGGTTTATGATGTCGATCAGTGGTATCTTTTTGACACACAGCGCATTTATTTACATAATTTTGAACAGTTTCAAAGAGATTTTCAAAATAGAAATTTTTAGAAATTTGACTAGCAACATAATTATAGCTGTTATGACCACTGTTATCATGATAATAGTTCAAAAGTAAGGGAATTAATTGTTTTGGAATGAAAATAGCAGAAGAATTAGGACCTGTGTCATTGACTTTGTAAATGAAATCATTTTTAACAATCAATTTAACATTAGGAGAAAGATGATAATAATTGTTCTCATCAGTACTTAACTTAACCTGTCTACAAAATGGATCTACATTTTGAGCACTTTTAAGTAATTCAAATGTAACTATTTTAGGAAGTTCATTCATCTGTCCACCATTGCTCATCTCATTGTGGTTAAGGTGATGATCTCCATCTTCTTCCTCACAGAGTTTTTCTTCAGAGTTCAGCTTCTCATCAGCAGATGAAATTGGCTTGGAGTCAGATTCCGCAGAGCTGGATTCCTCGTCAGATGTTGTTGAAAGCTGATCCTTTAACCTCTCATCTGGTGCTGGCTCCTCAGAAGGCATTTGGTTTATTGGTGTGACAGTGGCTGTTTGTATGTCCAACAGAATGGATTTGAATTTTGAGTCTTTGATTATTGGAAGGATTGCATCATAACTGAGATTAGGGACAACCACTCCTTCCAAGACTCCTTCATAGATTGTAGTTTTAACAGGAAGGGAAATCACATCAAATGTTCCGATTGATATGTATTTTGACATGCATGTAAGACTTGTAGTTTTTGAAGACTTTGCATCTTTAACAAGTCTAGGATGAAATGCTGGTATGTTTGCACCTGTATCCCATAGGATGTTGGAGCATTGCACTTCATTTATCACACCAGATAATGTTACTTCAACAGCTTGTGAAGCAGTTTTCTTAGATATGTTATTGTTAGAAGCTTTTTCTTTTTTGATTTCTCTCTTCTTCTCAGGGTACTTGGAGAAGCAGTTTTCTTCTATGTGACCTCGTTTTTTACAAAATACACAAACAGGAACTTCACTTGTAGATTTTTCTTGATTTGTAGGACTGTGAGAAGTGGAAGCTTTATGAAAATTGGATTCATTAAAGGTTTTAGGCTTGAAATCACACGAGTAGGATCCGACAGTTTTTTGTCGACTGCTAACAAATCGTTGTAGTGAAACAGGTATTTCTTTGACATCTTGGGCTCTGCATTCATTGGCAATTTGTTGTCTAACAGATTTTGGGAAAGACTTTAGTATGAAGATCCATGACATGATATCCAACTGATCAATATCAGGGAACATATCAAAACATTTAGAAATCTGATATTTGGACTTTGCAAATATTCGTTCGATATTTTCATCTTGTTTGAAAGAAAGATTAGCAGTTTTATGCAATATGTCTACTGGAGTGCATTTAGCTTTCACTAATGCTCTTTGTTTATAAACAGAATATTGCTCTTCATAAGATTTTTCTTTTTCATAAGGTAAATAAAAATGTGTTGGTAACAGCATATCTAATATATTGATGGTATTCTCATAGGAAATACTTTCAACATCAATTTTACGTTCCAACCGCTCAAAAAATTCAGCCATATTCTCATTTTTGGAATCAAATGGTCTGCAGGTGTCTACAAAATTTTTAACTATTCTTGTAGAATTAGAAGCTTGAGAGTTGTTTCTTTCATCATTAGAAACAGACAAGAATTTGTATTTCTTCAATAATTCATTAGTTTTAGTTTGTAGGTAGCTATCACGCAGCTCCTTTTCATTTTCAGCAGGAAATATAATCTGAGCATCACGTTTGGCTTCATCATACTCATTTCTAAACTGAGTGTGACGCTCTTGGTCACCCATGATTGGTTTTGTGACTGATAGTACCGAGCTAAATGAGTAATAAGAATCAGTATCACTATCAATGTTCTGTACTGTTTCAAAACCACTCCGTAATCTTGGCATCAGATGGTTTGAAGTTAAATAATTAACTAATATAAGTACCTAAACACCAGAAGGTTACTTATGTTGATGATAGTACATAGAAGTGCGCAGCAGTTTACCGGTTGCGTCACGTGTGCTGTCAAAATGGCGGCTTTTGCTATGCGCAACAAGTTAGGATTTACAGAGTTCCCGCTCTTAGCACTAAGTTACTAGAGAAACGAAAACACACTTCACTTCACTATAAAAAATAGTTCACAGTGATTTTCTTATCATTGTGAAATAAAATCACTTTATCAATTATCACGTCACTTGAAATTACACTGAAATGCAACGGCTCAAGAACACTGGCAAGGTCGCCATATTGCCTTGTTTATTACATAGATAATAAACTTTGTAAAGGGTTTATATCAGAGCAATATTATTTGTTATTTAGCGCTAGGTTCTTTAATAGAGTGTTGTTGCATTCAGTGGGTAATAATGACACTGTATTGATACTAATAATGAGTTTATTCCAATGGAAAGGTTTAGAACAAGAGTACACAGACGAGAGTGGAGGCAAAGACACAACCTCACTCCGTGATTAACTAACTGGAACTGAAATGTAAACAATACACGAGCGAGGCTAGGTTTGTTAGGCGGAAGGAAGGAAGTAATTATATTTGGGTTAAAGTTCTTATTTGAAACTGTTTATTATTATGATTAATTAAATATGTTAAAAGAAATAATATTTTGATTTAATGAATTGTTTTTATTTAATTTGATATATTTTGTTAATTAATATTTAGCTTATAATTTATATATTTATTGAAATTTAATTATTATTCATGACTTCACTACAAACAACATGCAAAAAAGCCGTAAATCAACCAGAAATTGAGAGTCTAATTTGTTTAAATACTACATCTGAAAAGTATTTATTCAAACTGCTACATTCAGTGTACAACATTCAGTGTACAACGTTCAGTGAACATTCAGTGTACAACGTTCAGTGAACATTCAGTGTACAACGTTCAGTGAACATTCAGTTAACAGTTAACGTCATAACAGTTAACATCAGAGCAAAAATCAACGACAAAACCTGATAAGGAGGACCCACTGTACATGGACCCGGAAGTTGAGTATAACTTACGATAGCGTTATGTCATCCTTTTTCTTTCAGTCTCATTTTTGAAGCGATCAAAGAAGGTTCTTATTTTTTTTTATTAGAGCTGAGTCCAGTGGTGAATTAATCTGTCCTGCTTAGTCAAGAGTTTTTTGTGCGAATAAGCAATAAGCAGAAGGTCAGTCAGAGGAAATTAATGAATCATTATTGCAGCAGTTATAATTATAGGATGAATGTTGTGCATGCATATCTTTCAGCTTTGTAATATTATTGAGTGTTTTTTATACCTAATTGACAGGTATAAATATTTTATTTTATAATATTATCGATTTAGCAAATATTGCTCTATATTTGAATGGTTATTTTTATATTTGAATGATTATTTTTATATTTGAATGATTATTTTTATATTTGAATGATTATTTTTTAGGATACTATTTTTTTTTCGTTCATAATTTGTGATTACACACGCATTAAACTTGTTTAAGTACACACTAACATTTAATTAGGAATTTGAACACATGCCAACTTCGGAAGACGAAGTGATAAATTCTGAATCGGTAGAACTTAGATCTGGAAGAAAGACAAAACCACGAATAAGGAAAAGTAAAGTTACACCCCCCAAAGATACACAACAGAACATAAATAGGAAAGAGAAACAAACAAACACGGAAACAATGTCGGTTGAATTGACACAAGCTCAACTCCAAGAGATAATTAAAAGCAGGAGTACGACAATAATTAATTCTGATTCGTTGCCGATATTCAGAGGAAGAAGGAGGCCAGAAGATCCAGCTTTCGAGGAAAAGAACACATTTAAGCAACATTTAAGTCTATTAAATAATCATATATCCAGTTTAGGAGACAAGGATGACGCAGAGAAGAAGAAGATACTTTTCAGAAGCGCTGACTGCAAGCTGGGAGATTTTCAAATTACTGTTAATAACATTGTTAACGGTAAAACATTTAAAGATAGCACATACCAAGAAATATGCATGGTAGTAGAATTACCATATTTCTTTAGTAATTTTTGAATATTGACCAGAAATGGGATAAATTGACACGCAAATTAACATCCGTAGTTGAAACAGATGTACTAATAAGATTTCATCCGTTGTTTTGTAATATTGCAATTCCCTCAGCAATTTTGAGGTTTGGAATCTGTTGCTGGAATAACAGAGTTGCTTGTTAGGAGAATTCTGACACGTTTTGCTTACGATAGAGTTACGGTAACTAAGAAACCATGTCATGGTACACCAAATGCACTGGCCCATTGAGAAGAAACTAAACATAGTTTCTGTGGCTAGAAGAACTCTACCCAAACCTGGTGAAGCAGTGAAATGAATACGAATAGTAGTTAACAGTAATTAACCAACACAAATGTGAACAAGTTTAGGATTTTTTAAACAAAAGTTACTTATATTATAGTTGAAAAAACTAATTGTAGTTGAATTTCAACTTATTATAGTTGAAAAAATAAATTAATACAATATTGAACCTAATACATTTTTTTGAAGCAACTTAACAATAATTCTCACAACAAGAAGTTTTCATGACATATTCATTGTAATTCTTCATATTTTGATTTTGCAATTTGAGTGAATGCATTTGAAGATAAATTGAAAATAAAAGATGTGTTAATAAAATGGATTGGAATAAAATAATAAATCAGTTACAAACTTAAATAGTTTTTCTCCTATTTCTAATCGAAAGCAGGTTCTCATTATTTCCTCCTTCTGAAAATGGCGGATGCAATGCAGAACTTAACTCGGATTGTCTTTTTAATTAGCACAAACGTTTTTAATTGATTTAACTCTTTTAGCGAGCTTTTTCCTCGCAAGTTTTCATCTTATTTTTACAGAGAAAAATAAAACTTTGGAACTGACGAACTTTCTTATATTCAAGCAAGTATTTTTGTGAGATTTTTTATTTGAGAGCACCTTGCAATCCAGTAAATTGTTGTGATATTTCATTAGTTTTCTTACGTTCGATAGAATAAATTAGCATCAAGTAGCTCCTGAAGTCCTAGGGGATATTTTTGATAGAAATTATATCACAGTTCACATAAAGGGAGTTAGGTCAGAGTATGATTACGAATTAGGAGAATATTTGTAGAGCTGCCATCTTGGATTGGTAGTGTATATTGTAACGTGATCAAAATTTATTTATTATATTCAGTGAACATTTCAAATATATCAATTCTTACTGCCAAATAGTAACATAGTTCAAATGAATATATCAATAAGAAACATCAATAAATTGTCATTTCCCCATCGCTTTCACAGCTGTTTTTTCTCCTCATAAATCTAAAGTCAATGAGAAATAAAATATCTTTATTCGTTTTCTTTCAGTTTGCCAGTCCATCTCACCGAGGAAGTTGATTTGACATTATCGCCCCAAGCTCCTCTGATGAAAACAAAGAAATTCTCACTGGTTACTACGGGTGTAGAAAATCACTGGGAAAAGATAAGATTTTTTTACTGCAATAAATAGTATCAAACACTGTCAATGTATGCAAATAATCATAAAGTGTGCAGTGTAACAAACTAGCTGATACAACAAACTACAAAACCACCATTGATGTTGAGAGGCCATTTATAATTCCGAGACTTAACTCTCCAGACCGAAATTTTCGGCCACCTTCGCGTTCCTATTTCATTTAGGGATGCAAAGTTGAAACCTATCCAAATATGCACATTCTTACTGATTTACATTCCTAAATGAATTAGGGACGGCAACTAGGAAGGGGGTATTCGGGTCAGTTACTATTTTCCCCAAATATAGGGACGCGAACTAGGAATTTACTATTTTTATTATATGTTATTATACCCTCTTCATTTTCCTCTGTCAGTTTTGTTCCAAGATTAGTATTTATTTCAGAAGCAGTTTCGTGATTCGATGCTTGGGATTGAAAGCAAACCTCACATTTGGTGCAATGGGAAAGAATTGAATGGCAAATAGATTTGAACATTGGTAGATAGTGTAAAAATATTCTATTTGACTGTCAATAACAATTAGATTATTATTGTACTACAGTGTGTTATGTTTAAACTACAAGAATTAAGTTTTAGAGGTAAATAGTGAAATATATTGAAATTCATATAATGCACCATTCCATGTTCTATAGCGTGACAATGAGTCGTAATTGGAGAGTTTTCTCGTGACATTTTGAAGCCATGACATCTCCATTTGCAAATTTAACCGTGCGTGACAACCCTGACAATTATGATGCTCTTCAGCTATTATTACCCAAATAGAAACCCTACATTTTGATGACTCTTAAAAACATCATTTAATTTACTATTGCTATTTAGTGACTGCAAAAAATAATACAACAGCCGGAAATTAACATTTAAAACTTATGTCATCTGAAATTAATAAAGTAATCAATACTTGACAAACTACTTACATTGTGGTGATCAGTTACGAAGAAATTGATTCCTTAATTTCGTTAAATTTCTCTTCCAGAAAAGCAAAGATTGAAAATAGTACAAATTTTACCTGTAGTTATGGCTGAATATTATTCATTTACATTATGACTAAGAAATTTTTTTGACGCGTCCACAAAGACTAATTACAATATAATGATATTAAAATGATGTAGAATATGTTACAGTTTATACGATAACTGTTTATTACCAGTATGGAATTGTAACTAAAACTGAAATATTATTAAAGTTAAAACTTCATAACTGGTTTTCGTATTTTGTAATCATTAAATAGCCACTCCAGTCAAAATCATAATCTCGCTTAAAATTACATAAATCGAATCAGCAACATATGTTATGAAGTATTGCATGTTTTTTAATTTTAAAACGCGTAACAAAATATATTATAATGAATTATTTACTGGGATTTAGCCCTCAAGCGGTTGAATCAATACTAACCTTATTAGTTAATAACTTTATTATAATAGTGATTTCGACCAAACTACTTCACATGGGTATATAATAAATGTTGAACTATGGATTAAAATTACAAAAATTGACATGAAAATATGCTGGAGTGGCCCTTTAAGATATTGTCAGCTCTATATGTTTAATTATATGAATATTCTGCTTGTTAGTTATTATAGGAACCAATTATTTTTTAGAATTAACTGAAAGTTTGTTATATATTTTTTTTTAGTTTATGTTTTCCTGGGCTCGTATACTAGCATACTCACCAACTAATTTTTTTGATTGTATTAGTGTTTTGTCTATATTAATAAAAAAAATCCAGCCAAAAATACCTGTATTACTTCCACATCAGAAATTTATCCGTAAATCTACTAATAATATCTGTACACTGCTAAATTCACAAGGATAAATTATCTATTACAATTATCGATAATATGGATAATAAAGGCGATAATTTACCTTAATAGTAATTCAGCCTTACGATGTGAGACACTGCCTTACTTTGTGAGACACTGCCTTACATTGTGAGACACTGTCTTACTTTGTGAGTCACTGCCTTACTATGTGAGACACTGCCTTACGATGTGAGACACTGCCTTACTTTGTGAGACAATGCATTACTTTGTTAGACACTGCTTTTCTTTGTGAGACACTGCCTTACATTGTGAGACACTGTCTTACTTTGTGAGTCACTGCCTTACTATGTGAGACACTGCCTTACGATGTGAGACACTGCCTTACTTTGTGAGACAATGCATTACTTTGTTAGACACTGCTTTTCTTTGTGAGATACTGCCTTACGTTGTGAGACACTGCCAAACGATGTGAGACTCTGCCTTACGATGTGTGACACTTCCTTACGATGCGAGACACTGACTTACGATATGAGACACTGTATTACGATGTCAGACACTGTATTACGATGTGAGGCACTGCATTACGATGCCAGACACTGCCATATGATGTCGTTAATTATTTCTTTAGATTTTCCCTATGAAATATTATATTGGTTTTAGAATTACTCTCATAGAGTTAGATGATAAAATTGAATTATATTAAATAACTTGAAAATATTCGGTCATTTGCAGATTCATTATAATTTTTTTGAAAATATAACTGTGAAGTCTTATTTTACAATTTAAATATTCTTTTTTTATCTCTTTCTAAATAAGAAAGAAAGGGTTTACACGCTATTTATATTATAACTGATAGCAATTGAAGTAGATTTGAATGATTTAGTTATTGATCATGAAAACAAAAAGAAGAATGTGTGAAAAATTTGATTTAATTTTTCAGGAAACCAGATTTTGAAAAAAAATATTATTCGGTTAAGTTTCTGTGTAATGACGAGAGATTAATATTAAAGATGAAAAACTTTTCCAGTTTAAAATCTCATTTTAAATTCTATTCCTTTATTGTTCATCATTTGATGGAAACATTTTCTTCTTTTTCTCTCTCATCTTTCGTGGTCTGCAAGACATGCAATGCAAAGTTAACTTCATTGCATGCAGTATTTTATAGTGCATTTAATCCTCATTCTTTGGAAGAGAACAATTAAATTTCATTTTAAAATCTCTGCTCCATTTCAGCGAGTGTATATTTTCGAGAGTCAAATCTTCAGGTGAAAAAGAATCACTTTTACGACTTTGAGAATTTTACTTTGCAGTTCCTTAATTTTCTGTTTCTCCCGAATGGAGTTGCGGGAGTGGATGTGTGTCGGTGTATTTCCTAAATTGGTTATCATCCACAACTCGTCTTTGAAAACTTCCTTAATTGCAATTGGGACAAAGTGGCAAAGAAGATGGTGAAAAAATGGAGATATTGAAAGTAGAACACTGAACTTTAGAAATGAACTGATTTGGAGAATCACTTTCGCCTTTCTTTATTTCATATTTCTAAATTTGTTTATTCTAAATATTTTCGAAGCATGCCTAATTTATATTGTTTAATATTATTGATTTCATTAAAAGGTAAAATGAATTTACTCAATAGAAAAATCTCCACTATCTAAGATGTAGAGGGAGAAATTGAAGGTGAATCACGAGCAGAAAATGAAGTAAAAAT
Organism: Caprella mutica; assembly: GCA_947561585.1. Taxonomy (NCBI): domain Eukaryota; kingdom Metazoa; phylum Arthropoda; class Malacostraca; order Amphipoda; family Caprellidae; genus Caprella; species Caprella mutica. Next base: position 65,850 of record CANNZV010000847.1, on the reverse strand, counting down.
CCTGCAGTGTATAGACAGGAGAGTCTTGACAGGCACTGAGTTTCAGTTTGTAATATTAGACAGGCGAGTGTGATGCTGTGAGATGGAAAATAATAATGGTTATTTCAAGATAATTTTTTTTTCACCATATTTTTAAATTGAGCTCAAATGTATTTAAGGAATTACCAATTTCTTATTTTAGTCACTCTGATATGTGAAGTTTGTCAGATTTAGCAGCATTATATTTAATAGGAAATAATTGAAGGTATTGTAAGTATCATTTTGGAACTGAAGATATATGGGAAATATGAAAAAGTAATATGAAAATATACTTCACTTAAGAACAACTTAGTAAAAATATTCTTATTTTTCTTATTCATTTATTGTCATTTATCCTCTCGTCGCTTCCTGAAAGTCAAAATCTGAAATTTTTAGCCAAGTTTGAGAAAAAGACGTTAATAACATTTTTGTTATTAACGGAGGAGATGAGATTGAAATTGTAGATAAAATACTATGGAGAAAAATATTTGTTAGATCTCGTGCAATTTATTGATAAATTTCATTTTATAGCACAATATATCAAATGCTTCTGTAGCCTCTGGATTTCAGTTTCATATGACTTACTTTCCCAGACACCACTTCTTCTACTGTTTCTCTTTCTTCAACTTCCTATATATATGATAGGGTAATGATGACGATTCAACGTGAGTTATCTTCTATTCACTTATCGCACTGGTTACAGACACATTGGATACTACTTTAGAGATGTACCTCAACCAACTAACACTAGTTACATAATTCCATGAGTCGTTAAAAATAATTATTAGATTCACATTGAAAATAGTTCATATATTCTTACAAATATTTCTAAGCTGTTCTAACACATCATTAAATCTTTTATTACTCCGTGGGAAAGATACCTTGACTCTACAGACAGCTAGACACATTTTATTACTTTCAGACTTATTTCAGATCTATGAGTTTCTAATATATTTTTAGCTAATTCAGAATGCTACAGCTTCATAACTGAAACATTTAATTATTTCTTATGTCTTATACAATACTATAATCACATCGATAAATTTCATCATCTTTTTTATATTTAAGAAATACATATTTTGGTACACAAATTCAAAGCTGAACTTACGGTCCTTTAACTTATTTTCTCGAATTAAATCTCTCTTGATTTTTGTTTTCATAAAAAGCGATAATTCTCGTATTATTTGGAGAATCTTCAAATTCTCGGCCATCACGAATTCAATTGAGAGAAACTTGAAGTCTTAAAAGGGATAAAATCTCCAAACTCCTAATAGTAGGCCAAACGAATAAAATTTTTCTTTTTCCTCACCCAATAATTTGTTATTGGAAAAGAACAAAGAAAATGTTTGGGTGGAGTTTAGAAAATATTAATGACTTGTCTTCTCTCTATCAGGACAGTGTTCAAGTGTCTGAGTTTTGGGTTGATGATGTTAAGCCTCAGCAACTATTGGTTATGAAGAATAACTTGAAAGCTTTTGGAGTGAAGGAACGACTAGAAAGTAATGGATAAATGAATGATAGTATGAGAAACGATATATGAATGAATTAACGTAAATAAATGTTTGATCCTAAATAACATTATTGATTATAGTAAAATAAATAAACGAATGATCATAATCGAATAATTCATTTGACGGTATTTACTAAACAGATTCTTATCTTTCTCAGACGTACAAACTGTCATACAGTTCGTCAAACTGTTTTTGAAACTCTACCAGTATTATCAAACTAATTATAGATATAGTATTTAAATTAGTTTAAAAATCATTCTATGCATGACTGTTTGTCAAAAGACATTACTAATAATTGTTATTTACAATTATACTGAGATTTTGTTTCCAATATTTGACAAACAATTTTAACAACACATTGGACCTTTTCTAACTCTTGATTTCATTGTTCGACCAGTTTTACAAAATAAATGACGAAATGTTTGATGATGTATTTATTAATATCCCGTCATCTCTCAATTCATAAACCAAAACTTTTCTTTGAAACAATACCCATCAAAACCTCACTCATGTTAAGAATTTATGGATGAAATGAAAAAAAAACAATTTTTTATCGAAATAAGTATTTCTATTTGGAAATAAAAAAAAAAAGTTCCAAATAAAATTCAATGTAAATTAAACTAAGAGTTTACAGACGATTTCAAACTTCATGAACATAATTTAATAGCTACACTCAGAAATACAATTTGTTACAATATCCCTCAATCGTTATAGTGACCAAATTTGGTCATCTAAACTTTTACGCAAAATATGAAAACCAGTCAGCTGAAAGATAAATGGTTAAAATCTTCATCTCCAAGTATTCGCTCTTTATTTATCTAAACTGCAAACCAATTTTGCATTTCTAAGCTTCGCAATGTTTTATTTTGGTAAATCAGATTCAACTCAGAACTCCATTCTAAATATTTCTCAGAACAAACAATAGTTCCTTAAGTCGAGGATAATTCCTTTCATTTTCTGAAATAGATTCAGAAGTTCCAGTTTTGCGTAGAGTAATTTGGAGAAAATATCATCTCAAAGAAAAACAAAGAGAGTAGTAAGAATTTAGTAAATAAAGGAATATCTTTTCACCTGATCATATATATCAGTTTAGCTCTTCTGTTGCTGCAGCATAACGCCATCAGTATAATAAGTCATTGTATTATACAGGGTGTCCGACACTTTTGTTGCCAAACTATAAAATAAGGATGCATTCGTCGAAAAAAACACTTTTTATTCTATGAAGGTATGGTCTAAAATACTTAGTTAAAGAGTTACATGGTTAGGAAAGTAGTTACTGTACCATTTATTATTATTAGTTGAACATTATTTTTTTTAATGTTGCGATAAGAAACAAAACATTTTTAGCAGTAATTATTAGGAGCACAAGACACATAATCTTAAATTAGGTTACATTTTTACAAATGTGTTCAATTTGCCGCCCATTTGTTGCGATGCAAGCGTTAAAACGTTTGTCCCGCAAGGATTCGTGAAACTCCTGGTGTCTTTGATCACGTCCGCCAATCATTGGACATACGTTTGAACAGCTGCATCGCAACAATTGGGAGGCAGTTTGAACGCATTTTGTAAACATGTAACTAAATTTAAGATTAAGTTTCTTGTGCTCCTAATAATTACTGTTAAAAATGTTTTGCTTCTTATTGCAACATTGAAAATATGACGTTAACTAATAATATTAAAAGGTACATATACTACTTTCCTAACCTTGTAACTCTTTAACTAAGCATTTTAGACCATACCTATAGCTATTGCATAATTTTCTCAGTAAATGCTCATACTAATTTCTTTGATCTTCCACAGATGGAAGAATACTACTGACATCTATCAGGAGGAAGGCGATGGAGTATCTTCCACTATGGATATGGAGATATAGCAGCCGGAACTTTCTCTGTGATGGACTTAGCTTTTCCCTGGAATAGGAAAAGGACTCACCAGACCCCCCGAAAAGGCGCGTCCCGATGTCATAGAGACGGGTAGAGGTCAAGCAACCCCGGGTGGATTTCGGAAGAAGGCGGGCCCACCCAAACTGCTGACATATCTGAACATATGTATTGCGTGAGAGCTTTCGGTGACCGACAAACTATAATATGGTGTTAGCTTGGTGATTTTAGCAGAAAGGATCAGTCATCACCAAAGTCTGAAGTTTTTTGAGAACTGGAAGAGGACTGCTCCCCTAAAGGGAGGTGCTTGCTCACAAAAACGAAGGAAGCGATGCCATTGATGAGGATGTGCAGTGTTTTCTTTTTTAATAGTTTTAAATTTGTTGAATCTGATTACAGTGTTCATTCGCTCTGATCCAGATTATACCATTTTAAAGTGCGTAATATAAAGTCAATCTCTATTTTTTTCTTAAAATAAAAATACTTTATCATTGAAATTGGCCAGCTGTAAAAAATCATATAAACCCAAATTACATAATATATATCTTTCAAAATAATGTCAAATTTACCGAGTAGTTAATGAAATATATGTATTTGTATCATTTTGTAAATGATGATGGGTCATTTATAAACCACATTATTATGTTTGTTATATTCAATGTCTCTATTTGTACAACAATGATAAATATTTATGATATTCTTGATTACTTCTGTTAGTTATTCTAAGATAAATCTAGGCCACAATACCAGAAATAGTGCTACATTCCACAGTTTCGACGATTATTAATAGTACAATGAACTTTGTATATTAGCTACTATTCAAATTTAATAAGTATTTTGTACTAAATATATAAGATTCTAAATCTTTTTAAAGTGTACTGAAGAGCTACATAATTAATTTGTAATTACTAGTGTTATTGCAATTGGCTTTAAAATTGTTTATCCTGAAAAATTGTAGACGGCGAGAATAAAAGAGTATAAATAGTTCTACACCAGCGGTATATAGTATTCGATACCATTTCATTTCGCCTATTCTTAAGATCTATGATTTAAAAAGCATATTGTCACAATGCTAAGGATTACCTGTTTTCACCCTAAAATGTCTATTTAAGAAAATAATTGGCGTACTTAGAAATGCTCTCTTGGGACCAACTGGTCAAGTTTTTATTTTTATCCTCTTTCTGTTATTTAATAATTAATTGCCTGAATGGTTTATTAGGATATATATAGACGAGTTAAAATTCAATTTATGTACCATGTTATTCTAGTTTTTAAATATAGCTCTTATCATTATTTACTATCATTTTCCTAGTATATTCAATAATCGTTCTCAGAGTTCATTAATTTGTTCATGGTTGACTTTCTAGGCATGTAAACACTTTCTTTTCTGTTGATATTTTTAATTGAGTAAAGTGAGCATGTACTCCAATTCTCTGAATCAGAGAAAATTACACGATGTGAAATTATTGGAAAGAGACTATAGGCATATAACCTATAACTAGTTAGTAGTTAACTGGATTATTATTATTAATTGAATTCATGGTGCTTCTTTAATGGAATACATAGCCCTAGTAGCAATATCGATCTTCAAGTAGCTACCAATTATAAGCTAGATAAGGTAAAGCAGGTAAATTGCGGTACACTAACTAACTGTGCCCTCTAACCACAGAAATAGCATAGCTTCAAATAATAATAAAATATAGAATGCATTCCGCTACTTCAGATAACTAAACAAATTTAATAAAAATTCAAATCAAAAAGTTTTAGAAAAGTTCTTGTGTTATGATCACTTCTTGGGTTTGAGAATTGACACTAGGCTTTCAAATTCTAATGGGAATATGTGTGAATTTAACCCTTCAGAACCAATTGTTTATTCTTTATTTCCATAATTCAGTAACTGATCTAATTAATGTCTATCAATTACACAGGAAATGAAAGCGGTTAATGACCGGTTCAATATTATTATAGGCACAAATATAAAAATACACAGTTTGGCAAATATGGTTATGAGAATGATCGGAATAGAGGTTAGAACAGTATATGATTATGTCCTACCCCAGCTAGTGTCGCGCCAATTCTGCCTATAAGAACAAGTGTTTAGGCAGGAGAGACTTTAACTTAGGCCTATGAGGGTACAATCAGCAAATGGAACAAATAGGCCTACTTTAGATAAAAATACATAGGGATATAGAAAAATACAATTTGGTTAGATGGTATAAACGGTTTTCTGAGAGCGTTGGTTACCGACGGGAAGTAAGCAATTATAGAAATTCAAAACCCTTAGAAGAAATGTCATTTTAGAGCTTTGTGTAGAAATAAATACGTAGTTATATACATATTTGAATTATAGTTCATAACACTTGCAAAGACTGCAATTGGACCGCAATTTACCTGTGTGACCCTAGGTATTATTTACAATTTACGCCAGTTTATACCCGTTAATTTTTTTTATTTTGAGTGTCATTGCACATATGTATAGTTACCATATAATATATGATAAGGAAGTTCAAGAAAGTTTAGTATTGTACAATATATAGTGTATATCTGTTCAATCCAGTAAAGCACGGTCAAGAATTTCCAGCTTGAACTAGCTACCTACTACCCTTGTCATGAATACTTAGGGTTTTAGTCTTCGATTCTAGCAGGGGGTTGTCGAAATTCCCCTGTCTATATATCTCTGAATCGAAGAAAATTTCACGATGTGAAATTATTGAAAAGAGACTATAGACATATAACCTATAATTAGTTAGTAGTTAACTGGCTCACTTAAAAACTATCATCAAGGCCTGTATTCAAGTACTAGGCAAGATAGGTATTTTTTTTAAATTTATAATAACGGGCAAAAGTGGCTAATATTGTATATCCTATAGAACTAAAAGAAAAGCTATAATAAAAACACATATCTGTATACGAAAACATCTAGGCTTGAATGAAAACCGAATTTAATTGATCGCATACACTGTACGCGCACAACTAGACTTCAAGCCTAGGGGAGCAGGAAAAAGCACATGTAACGCGCCAAATGCAAATGGCGAACTGAATGCTTAAGTTAACGGCCGATGGAGGTAGACATCTCATAAGTTGGCACCTCTGGAACACTCCAGAATGAACAAGAATGGCGATAAGTAATTACAATTACCCGTTATCTGACAGCAAAGAAGCTGATGAAATCTTGTAATATTTTGTTGAAGATCCAGAAAAGTCGAAGAGATTCTTTCTTTGAAATGTGACAAATTCATGAATTAAAATTGTACAAGAAATTTGTTTACTATTTGGAGTGCAATAAATGAAGGATGAAAGTAAAGTAAATTTCGATTGAAAGTTTTTATAAGAAAATTTTCTTCTTTAATAATTCAAATGCTTAAGTACTAGGGCTACCGTAATATTGTAAAAAATTTAATACCGTATGTAACAATAATAACTTTCAGAAGTGAAGTCTCTGGTGTTATTTTTAACTACATTGCAGTAGAAACTTGCCATGTTAACTATTTCCAATCGTCACAACATACTCCCGTCACCGACTGACTGACAATTTCTCTCTCACTCATTAAATACTCCCATTGAAGTTCACATCTAAACACACTGTGAGTAATATTCTTACAGAGAGAACAATGAGGCAAAGGCAATACACTGTGTGAGTAATATTCTGACAAAGAGACCAATGAGGCAAAGGCAACACACTGTGTGAGTAATATTCTGACAGAGAGAACAATGAGGCAAAGGCAACACTCTATGAGTAATATTCTGAGGTGCTAGGAAAATTGTAAGGGAAAACTGCCACTGTGGGAAAACGGCCACTGGGAAAATTGCCAATGTGGGAAAATTGCCAATGTGGGAAAACTGCCAATGTGGGAAAACTGCCACACGGAAAATTGCTTTTGCACATATATAAATTTATATTGAATTTTTTTTCGAAAATCACAAAAATCGTTGGTACTAAATGCAATGTTCATCAAAATTTAATATATAAGAATTTTTACAATCTGTAATCTCATTTTGACAAGTTGTACGATCTAAATGAATTCTTCCGTCGGTAGGTGTGAGTGGGCTTATACGCAATTAATTCTTAGTCTAATGTGATTAATTGTTCCCTGAAAAGATTATACCAATTATTAATGAAATCTTATTGCATTAGTTTCAATAATAAATAAAATTATGTTGCATTATAATTTCAATAATAAATAAAATCTTGATACATTAATTTTAAGATAATTATCAAAAACATGTTGCATCAGTTTCACAATAAATAGTTACGTCTTTAGCAATATAAGTAAAAGAATTTCAGTAACTCAAATCAATTAGGTAGCTATTAAATTATGCTTAAATATTTCCAACCGAAATGTGCCTCTCAGGCTCATTGATCGTTCCATGGTTGAATAGATTTTTTAACTTGTCAATGAAAGATGAATGAGTGGAAATTTTCTTTACATAAAATTCAAATACTTTTGTATTCAGTTCGGTATTTTTTCATAGACTGAATATTTATTTTTAGCTTGTCCCTGTGAGATTTTTTTTTACATAAAATTCGAATACTTTTGTATTCAGTTTAGTATTTTTTTATAGAATAAAATATTTTTTCATTTTGTTAATATATTTTATAGTGGAGGTTTTCCACAGGGCAATTTATCTCTATGGCAATTTTCCGTGTGGCAGTTTTCCCCACAGTGGAAATTTTCCCAGTGGCCATCTTCCCAATTGCAATTTTCTCAGTGGCAATTTTTCTGCGCACGTATTCTGACAAAGAGAACAATGAGGCAAAGGCAACTCACTTTGTGGGGAATATTCTGAAAAAGAAAACAATGAGGCAAAGGCAACACACTCCGTGAATAATATTTTGACAGAGAGGTAAATGCAATACACTCTGTGAGTAATATTCTGACAGAGAGAACAATGAGGCACAGGCACTGAACATTAGCGTAGCTTTTCCTGTCCACAAAACAGACCAGTCATCAGCTCTGATGTACGCTACGTCATCCAATGTACTCCTGACCAAATGATTGGAAGGAGCGGAGTGATTTCGGAGAAACGAATGAACATTGCTTATCGAGCAAACGAACATTGCTTTTCTAACTAACGAACATTGCTAATCCAACTAACGAACATTGCTAATCCAACTAACGAACAATGCTTCTCCAACTAATGAACATTGCTTCTCCGAAAAAATGAACATTGCTTCTACAACAAACGAATATTGCTTCTACAACAAACGGACATTGCTTCTACAACAGACGAGCATTGATGTGCACTTTGGTGAAAGGAAGAGAAACGGAGTTTTATGTATTATATTTATAAAATCTACTATCATTTGAAACTGTTTATTTTTTTTCTTCTAAGTTTTTAGAAATATTCCTGTTATTGTAAATATCATCTTCGAATTGCCGTTTACAGTGTATTTGTGGACTCATTATAACATTATTATACATCCATTTCCGTACTTGGGTGTAGCGTCAACGCAGGCATTGCCCCTCACTTAGCGAACAAGTCCAATTATCTCTAAAACTATTATAGATAGAGAAAATATGTAAGATGCAAAAGAAAGAGATAGTCACTTATGTTATACATACAAAACGACTTGGCTCTATGACCGATGGGTTATTAGTTATTCAACTTTTTCAAAAAAAATGCTACCCTAGCAAACAGGGCATCAATCCTGTACCATTTAGGGCATTTTCCCGCACTGCGGGATAATGCCCTGCACCATTCTAGGCAATATCCTGCATTGCAGGTTAATGGCTTGCAAACCTATTAACTTAAAACTAAGAGATCAAACCAATTTTGGATTACACCATCATAAAGAACAGCTTCTAAACTCTTAGAAACAAAGATAAAAGTACGCTAGAACAACACTTGGAAATAGCGTGATGTGTTTGAACAAGTAACACCTATGAAAGTTAAGAGGCTCAATATTGACTCACCTGGAAATATAATTTTGAGCCACCTCAATATTGAACCACCTGAAACTATAAATCGCGCATAATTTACTATTATGAAAAAGTTATATGTCAAAAAACACTTTAAATGTTGCACAGAGATCAGAAAATAGTTTAAGTTCATTTCTGTGAAGCCAGATTCACGTTACAGACAAGAGTTTATTTTACATTACATTTTTGTTGGTGCATAAATACTCCTGCATAATAAAAGTTTAGGCGGGCATCTTTTCGCACATACACTACAGACTGTATGTACACACCCCACACACTGTATGTACACACCCCACACACTGTATGTACACACCCCACACACTGTATGTACACACCCCACACACTGTATGTACACACCCCACACACTGTATGTATACACACTACACACAGTATAAATAAACACTACACACAGTATAAATAAACACTACACACAGTATGTATACACACTACACACAGTATAAATAAACACTACACACAGTATGTATACACTCTACATAATTATTTATGGTTATTATATCTTATCATGCTGAAAATTCAACATTTTATTGTACTGTAAAAGTGCGGGATAATGCCCTGCATATTTTTTTCATGCCATGCAAAACCCCACACTACTTTGTTGCCATGTAGTCAATTTTTGGCGGACCTGAAACAAAAAAAGTAGGTAGTATATCAAAATACGCTAATTAACCTTTAATATGTCACAAACGTGATCAAATTAGATTGATAATTGTCGATTCTGCAGCAAATCTTGCAAAATTATCTGATTTTACGAATGCAAATGTTTGGTGCATAATTTTATAGTGTCCTATTTAAAAAATATTTTAAAATACTTACCGAAACCTAAAATGGATAATATGATTTGTCCTGAGGGTTGAAAACCTGCTCTTTCCAATGCTGTAAACAGAAATTTGAATTTCCAAATAATTTTGGAGATAAGGGGGGTGCAAGTTAATGCCACACTTTCCAGGTGCGGGGGAATTACCCGCGTTGACGCTATTTAGTACATGTACTAAAATTGATTGACAATTATAAAAATCTGAGATATGTATGTTTTAAATGCTCCAGTATGCTTAATATAGATATAATTAACGTTCAATAACTAAAGAATGTATCTAGTAGCATTGTGGTGGGATATCAGCATAACCCAGCTTCTACTATTGGCCATATATTATGATCTATTAGTTAGTTATTGCGATTCTATCTAATCTAATCAATACAGGTATACTGAGATCTCACGTATGGAAGAGGATAAATAAAAGTATTCGTTTGTTCCTATTTATTGGAACTAGAGCTAATAACTAATAAAGAATACCTATTATTTGTTTGTGAAAGTTGAGGGTAAGGTATGGGAATATTAATTAGGTAAGCAAGATAGGGGGAGGGACATATCCATATAGGATTAGGGATTTACCGTATAGGTTTATAGGGCTAAGGATATAAGGCTTGGGTATAAAGGGGTAGGGATAAAAGGGCACCAGCTGTAATATAAAAAAAAATGAAAATAAACCGCAATAAAGAAAACATGTAAAATATAATATTATCACTCAACTATAAATAATCATGTTAATAACTATAATCAAACTATATTCAATTATTTTATGATCGTAACAATTAAACACTTACATGGATTGATATTATCACTCCTATTTAATTATGACAGCGTATTTAGTAGAGTAGAGCTATGCACCATGTTTAGACTATTCATCACCTTAGTCAATCAGCTGATTCTATTACTGAACAAGTTTCTGTTCATTCCATATGCGTTGTAAAGTTTCGTCCTACTAGGTGTTTACTATGAATATAGTACAAAACTATAAGGAGTGTAACAGTTCTGATAGTTTTGGGCCCTTTACAGCATCAATATCATAAAAAGCATATTGGAAAAATTTGATATTTTCAGAAGTCATTAAATATTTATTCGAATTTTCATAACTTTTACTGAAGTTATTACATGTTTTCTAATTATACGTCTGTAGACTTATTAGTTGTTTGTTGGAGATATTATACATAAATTTTAGTTATTAAATCAGGACGATAAATAGTTTGTAAATTTTGAAGTTAATTGGACGTTCTTTAGACCTGATAACATAGCAGAGCACACATAAACGTCAAATATAATCATTGTATTATATAAGACTGCTAACCTTATTTAGAGTTATCTGAATTCGCATAGAAATAGAAAGTAACAAGGCACTTAACTTGAAATTTTCTAAATTAAACAGTTGAAATTATATTAACTAAAACTGTTTGCAACGAATGGGACATTTGAAATTTTCCCCGAATTAAGAACAATTGGAAATGTATTGTCTTTCCCAACTGTAAATCATTTCTTTTATTTTGTTCTCGCCTTTCACATCTCAACTCGCCAGACTTGTTTGCTTAATATTTAATGTTGCAGCGACAGACACAACATCTCAGTGAAAATTAAACTCACTAAAATTCTGCTCCTAGTAAATATGTGTGTCAAGATAACACACAGAATGAAACTCAGTGTCATCATTACACACTGTTGGAAAAAGTATAATATCTACACACAAAAAGGTATGAGTTACGAAAAAGTGTGCTACAAATGTGTGAATAGCCAATTCATAAAATAATAATTATTTGCAATATGTTTTATATTGGAATTGGGCAAAATGATAGTTCGGCCTTAAGTCGTTATATATTAACTTCTTGCAAGAATATTTGAAATTATACTACTATGAAATACTTATCTTCTGAAAATATTAAGAATATGTATTCTAATAGCTATTCATAATATAATATTAGTTATTTACTCTCTAATGTTTATATTATAGAAGTAATGGCCAATGCATAATATAAAATTAGCCATTTACTGTCTAATGTTTACATTACAGAAGCAATGGCCAATGCATCACTTTATCCCAGTCTGTTCACAAGATTAGATCTATCGCTGCCTATCAACATTCATGTCTTTCCCAATGATTTCCATTAATATTATTAAAGACAATGCTATCGCAGTTATTAAGACAGAATACTAAGATTTTTAGGGAGAAAAAAATATATACGATTTCATTATTATATCTTTTGGATATCAATTCCATAATCTATTCAAAAAGTCATTGAACACATTACCGGGCATTTTAAAGTCGTTCATCAGTACAATATGCATGCCATTATGCCACAGTTGGAACAGGACATTTTAATGTTGTTCATCAGCACAATTTGCATGCCATTATGTCAAAGCTGGAACATTTGTTCAGTTCTCAGAGTTGGGAGTTGTTCTACAATTTCAGTAGACGATTTTTATCTTAGTGGAAAGTGATTCTTTGCCTCTGAGACAGGCATGGTTGATTGGAGAAATTTCTGCTACCTAATAATACGAGCCTAAATTTTTCTAAGTCGTAACTCCTCATGCTGATGATGTCTGTTCATTTCACCAAACTTACTTAATTGATTCATTCATCTTACAAACAACCTCCATGCGGGTCGTAAATCAAAGTTAATTCTATCTTCCCTTGTCTCTCTTGTAGGTGAAAAGATGTGACTAGAATACAGGAACAACTGAGGTACCATTTGGTTGTACTGCAGGAATAATATCAGCGAAATAAATACTATTTTGGGAAGAAGAAGTGTTGTGCTATAAAGGCCTCAATTGTTACATTCTATTTTTTCATTTGCTGAAAATTTCACGGACACATATGGTTTATAGAATCATTCACTTTAATGATAGGAAATTCTGTCTTAACAATTTCAAAGCAACTCTCACATGTATGACTGGATGCATCAGTGTTTTAATAACTTTGAATGGACTAGACACGCTCCTTTTTGATACCGTAATGATTTAAACGAACCAGCATGGTTGTGGAAGCGCTTTGCTGTACTTTATGAACCACAAACCAAAATTTAACCTAAGAGAGTGACAATAAGTAAAATGAAAGGATGGTGTGCGGTTAATACATCTTCTTAATGCTAGAATATTTCCAATTTATTCTGGCTTACAGCCATTCTTATTAAATATTCACATAAAAAATAGAGTAAAATATACATTCTTATATAATGTCTCTACTCGAATGAATTCTATTAGACAAATTTGGACAATATATATTGACAAATTAAAAATACTGAAATACTTTGTGTCACTTTTATTCTATTGATTGAAGGTAAATTTATTCGAAACAAAGTCACTATATTATAAATGTTTTATTTTGTTATTTATTAGTTTGATTTTCTATGAACCCATGTTTATTAAGTTTTTTATTCAACTGTGGAGCATACATGATACGTCTCACAAACACATAATATCAATCGTATCAACCAAGAGACACGTTAAGAATTCCAATCTCTACCAGGAAAACTCTTATAACCCTCAGTGAAAAAAGTTAAATCTTATTAAACTATTTCAAAACCAGTTCAATGAACGATAAAGTTAGGTATATCGATATTAGTAATTGAAGTTTATTTAGATGTCGGTGAATTTTATCAATTTTTATCTTATCGATTCGCAGTTTTACAGTTTATCATTCTATAATTTTTTTTTTTGCCCCACACTTCATGTTTGTGGTCAGTGACTATACAGTAGCGGACAAAATATAAGGGTAGGCAAAAAAAGTTATCTAAATTTTTAATTTCATAAAAAGTACAAAGCACACATTATTGAAATTTTGCACGTATATTCATATAGAACTCATATGTATTCGTATGAAATTTCAAATCATTTGGACAAATATTCTAGGAATAGTTCCATATTTTACTTCAAACACTAAATTTTGCACTGGTCAAAAAATAAGTGTAGCCATCCTAAACTTTGAAATATTCGCAGATATTGGCAATTAACTTAATGATTTGTGAATAATTCTTTGCTATATCACTCTAATACATCTTCTACCACAAAATTCTAATAATTTTGTACAATATGAAGGAGTTATTCATCTTCTATTCATTCTCAAGAAATGTCCACAAGCTTCCCCTCTGATACAGTCTCTATTTGTCGCTGCAAGAGATTTCTATTGCCACATGAAGGTCCAAAACGACATATGCAACATATTGTGGCTCAAAATAAGCAGTATAGAGTTGTTGAGTCTACACCGAAGAATGGTAGACTTCCCAAAGCATTGCTGAGAGAAGATAAAGCAAGTCTTCAAAGTAGCTTGCAAGTTAGTTTTAACACTTCTGATCAAATTTTTCGCGAGATAGATGTCATGTCTGGTGGTACGGTGTCCCAGTCTACTTTTTCGCTTTGACTTCAACAAGTTGGTATGCAATCATTTGTCCCTGCATCGAAGCTTTCAATCTCAAAAAAGAAACAGAAAGTGCTACTTGTGTTTTGCCATGAGTATGTCGTTTGGTCGATTGATCAGTGGTCGAAAGTACATTCTAGTGATGATGGAAGAAAAATATTTAGAAGTCTTTGGCTCATATAAGAAAGTACAAATTAAACGTAAAGTAGGGGAAATGTTAACTCTAAACTGCGTCAAGAAAACGGTTAATTTTGGAGGAGGTACACAGAGAAAAAAGTTTACTCACATTTAATGGGTCAACAATTTATGCTTTGAATCAATTTATTACGTGAGTTGGTTTGACTATATTCATGTTTTCACGTGTGTCAAAACAACTATGACATGGTGTGTCACCAAACATAGTTAATTCAAATCATTTTATGGATTGAATCAACTTACTATGAGAGTTAGAGTTACATTTTGGGAGTTTGAACATATGTTAAAACAACTAGGACATAGTGTATTGAAGTAACTCACAAAGATTGTTAATCCAATGTTTCTGGTGTATGAATTAACTTACTATGATAGTTGGCGCTACTTTTTTTGAAGTTTAGGAGCGAGTTAAATCAACTATGACATAGTGTGTTAAAGTAACTTACAAAGACTGTTAATCCAATGTATTCTGCAGTGTATGAATTAACTTACTGTGAGAGTTGGCGCTACTTTTTAAGTTTAGGTGTGAGTTAAATTAAATGAGTATGTGGCAACTTATGCTTTCCTCAAAGCCAATTCATCGGTTGACACTTTACAGTTCAAATCTTGTTTGAAGTGTGTTACGTGTTGAATGTGAACGCTCCTTAATACCATTTTAGTTTAAGTGCAAACAATAGCGTTATATGCACTAAATAATATTATCGCTGCCAATCGATTATTAATTAATTCCATTAATGCATGGATAAATGCCTTCCTAAATATTCTAAAAAATTTGGGATTGATAGGGTGGTCGCTAGGTAGTTATTTGAAGAGCTGATTATCAGTGTATAACTTTTCATAATAATAAATTTTGATAACTGCCTTCCGGTTTGTAAACTGATATCCAAACTAATTTCCGGGGAGCAAATAAGGAGAACGCCGTCCAGGGATTTGGCAGTGAGAACTCCAACCAGAGGTGAGCCTTTTGATATATTATACTTTTTTGGTATTTAATTAAAGTCTAAATTAAGAGTGCATAATGATCAAAATTATGAGGATTAGCAAGGAGAATCCATTGCATTTATTAGAGCTAAATTTATACTGATCTGAAGATTTATAAATAGTTTGACATTTTATGTAAATAAAAACTTATATGAAACAATTCTCAGTTAATAGTTCTCTTCATTTCTTTGTTAATATGGTTTTTTATATTTTCTGAATCTACTTTCAGATCTTTATGAAGAATTGATGGAGTAGATCAACGTCATCAACCATCGGAGTCCTCTTCAATTCCTTTGAATGATTCAGGAACAATTAAGATCTGTCAAAGTAAGTATTTGAAAATGTTAGATGCTTTTTAAATATGTATGTGCAATACTATTATCTCCTACTCTTTCATATGCTTTTAGGGATTCCAGACATGAAAGGAATATCGAAGCTGTCGCTATCTCATTCCAAAAGGAGAAAAGAGTAGGTGATGTTATTGATAATGTATATAAACGATACTATGAATTTATATTATATATATATTAATATACAAATCTCTTATTTCAGGAATTGGCAACCTATATATAGTCGTAACAGACAGTGACGAGGATTCAAATTATACTTCTAAATAAAAAAAATCTAAAACTCAAATGTTTATATTTCGTTTTTAATTTGACCTTGGCAAATTCTATTAGCATATTTCTACATCAGTGCCTATGAGTAAGATGAATTGCACTAACATATGGTTTAGAAGACAAAGGCTTTATTATTATTCATTATAATTGCAGCACATCAAAGATTTATTCTATCAAAATTTGTTTTTGTAGTCTAGTCGGGTAATTTAATTTATCTAGCCAACCTATTTATCACTACGTAAAGTTATTTACGTCATTTAACTACTTATACATAAACTGACCTGATGAAGTTATTTATTCAATCTAATTTATTAATTTACAACTAATAATCATATATCAATTCATCGGATCGAAAACATTTCAAAAAGCAAAGATTAGTCTAGGTGATCAAATATTTTTTTTAATCAAAACAGTATGCATATCACAGAAGCAAAAGTAGAAAATAAGTGAACATGTTAGATTTGGTCGTAGAAAATAAATTGTCTAATCTAATTGATACCGGGACCCATCTCGAGATTGTGATTTAATAGAGTAAGTATATTGACTATAAAAGTCATGTAAAAAGTTTGGCTACTGCTAACCGGACCGATATTTCAAGCTACACTAATAGTTGATATACATTTAGTTAGTTTACTAGTAGTTGATATAACCAACACGAAATGTTGATATAACCAACACGATTAGTTGATATAACCAACACGAGTAGTTGATATAACCTTTACGAGTAGTTGATATAACCTGCACGAGTAGTTGGTATAACCTACACGAGTAGTTGGTATAACCTACACGAGTAGTTGGTATAACCTACACGAGTTGTTCGTATAACCTACACGAGTAGTTGATATAACCTACACGAGTAGTTGGTATAACCTACATGAGTAGTTGGTATAACCTGCACAAGTAGTTGGTATAACCTACACGAGTAGTTGGTATAACCTACACGAGTAGTTGGTATAACCTACACGAGTAGTTGGTATAACACATAGGAGTGATTGGAGAAACATACACAAGTAGTTGATGTAACCTTGTTCTGCAGTTGTTATAACCATTACATATAATTGGTTCAACCATCTCGAGTAGTTTTGACTATCACAGACAGTTGTTGTGACCTTCGGGAATTAAGAATAATCAACTCACATATGTGATGTTTTAACCAACGTCAATTTAACTCATTTTAAATAGTACCTGCAACTCACCACGTAGGTAGGCGCACAGATAAACCATAAAATTTAGTCATAACAAATCAAATATGATTTGATTCAACTAATCCTTTCTCTGTGTGTAGTGTGATGGTCTTGGTGGTCATTTTTTCTGCTGGACCTGGTCCCATTGTTCGTCTACGAGTAGGAGTTATTGAAGAAGTATAAAACAGCTCTTTCGTCATCATACTCTCCCCTATCAACAAGCAGCTGACCCTCAACCACAGAATTTCAAGCAGGACAACGTACCCTACTACTCAGATAAAAAAAGTTGGTGTCTCTATGGTAAGAGACCGTTAGTTACCTACAGTGCCGCAATTTACTTACTCTACCTTATATCTCCTCTATATCGACAACTGTAAATATTTGGTGAATGATTATTTACCCTATTCATACAGGAGTGCATAGTCAGATGTTGAAAGAATATATTTTTTCAAGTAGAGAATTTTCGAACAGTTCTATATCATCAATAGGCGATTGAAGATGCATAACTTTTGTAAACAAAACAAAATTTCGCCTATAAAAAATCAAATTATTCTTATTGACTGTTATCCACTATAGTTAAATTTAAATTTATCGAAAATTATCACCTTTATTTTCCTCTTCCATCCATGAGTGCAGCCACCGGTATTTGTGTTCAGTTTCGTTACATTCCTTCGTAAGTGACTGCATTCACGGAGTAGCTTTTCTGCATCCATGAGCATTGTCTCTTGCGGTGGTAAGTGACTTTGTTCTGACTGCTTCTTCCAGTCCCTTGTATTTAATTTATTTTTCACGCCAGCGATATGGCCTGAGGTTCCGGAGCAGACCTTAAGCCTAAAATAATAAATAAAAATTCATTTCATCCCGAAAACTTTGACTAATTTGAGTAAGTTCAGAGTTATCGCCCAGTTCTACATTACCGACCTTGCGAGAAAAAATATTCGTTTTACTTAACTTTCAATTTTTATTGGTATCCATGATACAGGCAGTTATATCAATTTCTTACATTGTACCAATTTAGTGCGAACAGTAGCAGATCTTACCCCTTTCTTAAGAATTTTTTATTGAATTTATTGAATTTTCCAGGTTGTGGTGCATATTAAGCTGTTAGCTACATTAAGTACATTGCAGTGTACGATGGAACTCGATTCATTTGTGAGTATATGCTATTTTCGAACAACTGTGTTAAGGATAATTAGAATTACTCTGTATAATGATTGAATTTGTAATTTTATTTACAGGAAGCATGTTTGACTGCAAAATTTGAACGCAGAGGCATCAGACAGAAATGGCTTCTCGAATTTGTAGGAAAGGAATCTGTGACAACTTTCCTCCAAGATTCTCCTGATGGAACTTATACACTAACTCGTCGGCTAACATGCGATCAATTGTGTGAAGAAGCTGCAAAGGCAATAATGATAGCCCAAGAAACGTACGAGAATAGAATTCAAGAAGCATTGGAAAATTTATGGTACAACAATAGAATGTGCAGGAAAATGGATGCGATGCTAGGTTCAAATTATGAGGATGGCAGAGAAGAGACTACTGAGGTCATCAAATCCAACGATGGTAGTCACCTACTAAGATGTCCAGTAAATGCAAGTACTTCAAGCACCTACAAGCTGCGTCGGCACCTTCGGGATAGCCATACCACTTATTCGCAAGAAGATCACGAATTGGCTGTGGAGATTACAAGGAAGATGGAGCAAAATAAGAGTGAGTAAATTGGCTCAATGCAAAGTTTTAATAATAAGTTTTTTTTAATTCTCATTTGAAACCTGTTGATTTTAGTACTGTTTAAAGGTTACTTGATCTACTACAAACTATGCTATTTATACACTTTATTCAAAGCTGAAGTTTTGACACTGTCACATGATTAATCTCTGATACGCGAGCATATAATATTATGCAAGAATAAATATAGCCATTTACTTTCATTCTTACTACTTCGAAGTCCCTTGTGTTTTATGGTAGAATAAATAGTTAAGTAACTACAATTTAATATGCGATAAGATTGAAAATTAAAATTAAAAAGAAAATCCAATTATAAATCTTGTCTTCTGTGCAAAAATCCTTACATGAACCTGCCTGATCATATGACTAAGTTCCACAAAATATCCAGATCTGATCCAAAGTACGACTCTTACATCAGAGACCCCCCAACAATTCCCAAATGCTACACTAAGTGTGTTGAGGGCAGAACTGTGGCATTGGAAGGTGTCGAACTGGAGACTGCACGGGTCAAATTCAATAATGCTGTCGAAGTGCAAGATACGGAACTGCAGTTGAGGAAAAGATTACGTGAAGAAATTATAAACATTAATGAAAAACTGAAATGTGAAGATGAAACTGAAGAGAGGGGAACTTTGATGACAAAGATGCAGGAATTGAAAGATGAATACAAAGACTGCAGATATCCAGATGGAAGAGTTTATTCGGAATCTTCTAGCACTTGGAAAGACTCTTATCTTAAGTTTTTGAGGAACCAGCAGAATAGAAACCCTCAAAGAGTACAAAAGATGTCCATGGATGTGTTTTTAAAATACGAACAGAATTGCGATACACCTCTCGCCTATTCTGAATTGAGTAATCCGATGACGGTCAAAAATATTCTTCTACAATTTCGCGAATCTGAAGAACTATCTTATTTGTCAAAGTTGAAATACGTTGGACAGTTCGGTTCATTTATGGAGTTTTTGATGATATCCATAGAGAGTCCTGAAGCGAAAACTGAAGAAAATACTCAAGATTTGGCTGCTAGACAAATGAGGCACTAGCAAATTAAAACTGAAATAAAGAATGAGATAGCAATTCTAAACAAAATTAAAGGGAAATACATCATAAATGAGAATGAGAGGGCAAGGAAGAAGCTGATTAGCGACGAGGAAATGGAAGAATTAATGGAAAGGATTAAGGTATATCTTAAAGAAGTTTTGAATGAGATTAAGAACAAGACTCTTGACCAATACAAGAGGAAAGAAATTACAAAAGTAAGGGATTCTCTTATTTCAGTAGGTACTGTAAGACTAGGCAGGCGCTCTCTAGAAATGACGGAGATGACCCTTCAGGAAGTAAGAGACGCCACTGTCACTGTTATTGATGGATCTAAATATTACAATATTAGAGTAGCAGAACAAAAAACACCTACACTGGTAAACCTGCCCTCGTTGTATACGACGAAACTGAGTACAATGTTTTTATAGCCTACATAAATGACCTGAGGCCCAAAATAACTTCTGATCAGAACTGCGCCATAGTTTTCCCGGCTTACCCGAAAGTGAATTCAAAGATCAACCAAAAACTAGGTTTATCTGCAGCATATATAATCCTTCAAAAATTTGAAAAAAATTTGGGAAGAAGATTTCTTCACGAACAATTAGAGGCTCAAAGGTCACTAACAGCAGAGAAAATAATCTACCAGAAGAACACTTAAACCATCTGGCCAATTCGATGAATCACTCAAGATCAACTGCTAATAGCTACTATGATTACAGCTCCTTGGAAAATTCAATACCTCATGTTCTCAAGAAAACGAAATCACTCCCATCCTCAACACCCAGAAAGGAGTCAAGTCCAACTTCTTTTTCACCCAGACCTTCCACTTCCTATCACGATGAAAATACGTCCTTTTCCAGCAAGGGAAAACTTCCTGAAATTAACCATTCCAGTTCAAGCGACGAAGGAGATGAAACACTCATCCAATTGCGATCAAAGAAGATTAAAGGACATGCACCACTACCAACAGACTCATTGAGAGAGGCAGTTGAGAAAATTGTCACTAAAATGAAAATGGACAATTCCATATCTTTTGTATCGAAAAGCGGAATTATTAAAGTGGCTCCAATCATTAGGGAACTACCAGGTGAACTAAAAAATACTTCAACCAAAGTTCTCAGATCAATCGTAAAAGAATTTATTTAATATTTTTTTTTGTTTCACTTTATTAATTAGTAGGTATGTAGTTCTATCAATTTCTCGTATGGTGAATATATTAAATTTATTCTTCATTCATCTTTCCTTCAACTTTCCTTCAATTTAGTTACGCGTTACATATTTCTATGTATTAACTCTGAAATTAATTAAAAAAAGATTTATTTCTATTGAGTGTATTATTCCTACCATTATTTCTCTAAATTTGTACAAGAGATAAAAAAAAAAGAAATCTGAAAAATAGTCGCGCCCAATTTTTACATAAGTTTATGCTGAATAAGTTTTCTATTCAAATTTACAGTCAATTGAGTTAAAAACTGTATTTAATATCATCAGAGATGTTTAATGTAATGGACAGATGATTATCAGTCGTCATTTGTACATTAAATGAGTTCACAAAACCTAATTATTATAGATTCCTTAACTTGGAAATGTTTCCAATCAATGTCCGGATATCATTTTCAAGGTCGAAATCTTTGTCCGAGTGACAGTTTGAATCACAAATTGCGAAAATAAGGAAGTGAATGGTAAATTCAGGATAGCGAGGAATAATTTAGGAAAAAGGCAGCATATTTTAGATATTTTGCCGGACGTCCGGGTAAAAATGTCCCCTAGGATAGTGCTTTTGGGTAGGTCCGGTCCGGAAGGATAGTGTTACTAGCCTGCTTTTTTTCTATTCATTCTGGAACAGCCAGGATAGTGTTGAATATCAAGGTCCTGCTACCCTGCCAATTTCTAGTGTTTTTTGACATAGTCATTTCCTGGAGTAACTCTAGGTTTAATTTAGCAAAATAATTTTTGAAATCTCCAAAAGGCAATTTATGGTGAATCGAAATCGAAGACTCAAATCTGAAAGGCATAAGCATTTGCAACAAATAGGATAAAGAATCAATTTATTTAACAAACGCTTTACAAATCAAATCGAATTAAAAAGCGTTAAAATGATGTAATAAAGATTTTTACAGGAAATATATAACTCTAGTAACAGTAATAAAAAATAAAGTTATATACAGAAGTTCCTATATAAATTTGCATTTCATAATAAGTATATACAGACAGTTTTATAGATCAATGAATGTTGGTGTACGGGAATACGTAAATATGGAACAAACATTTAAAACAAACTAAATATAAATTTAATTATAACAATGAATTAATGAACGGATTCAAAATAAAAAATAAAGTTGTATATACCTAAACTACTACCATCGCATAAATATAAAAATATAAATTAATCCGATATTGATTTCCTAATATTAAGTGTAGCCTCCTTCGACTTCCAAACACTCTTCTATGCGACGAGGCAAACTTCTAGCTAGATTTTCAAAGAAATAAGGAAAATTTCTAAGTTTATTCCACATGCTGGCTAAGTGCTGTTCAAAAGCTTCAGACGATCTTTCATTGGCATGTTCCCACTCGTTGACTATCCAGCCCAACACATTTTCAATCGGATTAAGATCCCTATTTCTTGCCGGCCAGCGTAGGGGTTGGAAGTCGCCATTGTCTCTGACTTATAGTAAGTCAGTATACTATAGTCTCTGACTTATATAGCACAATCCTATAAGTAGACTCGATTTCACGTCCTTCACTCGAATAAGACATCTCTACTTGCATTTTCTAACTTTTATCTCAAACCAATCGTTAATCTTCTCATAATTAAGGGAATATTTCATATTTGTTCCTTTGTTTGATGTGCCTGAACATTATTTACTACTGAATAGATTATGCGTTCCATATGTATTTGTGTATGATAAAGAATATAGGATGAAATTTTTAAGTTTCAATATTTAATGTTGTGCGGTATATATGTTCCATATAATTTGTGGCAGATTTGAGCAAAACCCACGCCTCGATTCCCATAGATGTAGGGAGTTGGAAGTTGAAAAAAAAAAATCTGTGTGATCCACTACTTATTTTTCATGTATGATATCAAACGAAAATAATAATAAGAAACAATTCAGACTCAATGCAGACAAAGAAACGCCTAAATCAGCCTCTCCTCAACATTAAAAATGACCAAGTCAATTTTCAATATAGACGTATCTCCAGTCACCAGCGTTACGTGTTACATTTTTTTCCTATATATGGTCAAATAAATCATAATTTGTGATTCACTAACTCTTAAAATAGGGAAGAATAATGAGTAAAATCTATTTTGATGACTGTGTCGAAAAATAATTAGACTAGTATGAACAATCTTGCAGTTGCTCCAACCACTCCAAACTAGCCAGTGTAGTGCTCCACACTTAGGGAGCTGTTGTGCTCCGTGGGGAAACTGATGAGGAAGGAGCGTTACATGCAAGAAATTGAAGAAGAAAAATAATAGCTGACTACGAAACCAACATTTCAATATTTGGGAGTATACTTGATTTAGATGTCCTGAGGGTAGTCATTGCTCTCAGAGTGGGTGCCAGAATTTGTGTTACTCATTCGCTGCTGTGATAATGGGATGCATGTTAGAGGACTGCATGGCCTGTCATCAGTGTCTTGTAGGTACAGTTCTGGGTGTAACCCGAGACATGCGGCAATGAATGATGCTGTAAAGCGGGCTTTGTAGAGAGCAGGACTCCCATCAGTACTAAAAAATGGAGCATTCTGGTCAGATGGTATTACTGGCTTTCCTTACATGAATGGAAAGAGTCTGATTTGGGATTGCACGTCTGTTGACACATTTGCCGAGACACACCTCGATGATTCCGAGGTTGAGGCCGGATCAACTTCCGGGGCTGCGGAGAACCGTAATCGTCAGAAATACTCCGCCCTTGGTGATGCTTAAATATTTTAGCCCATTGCTATTGAGACCAAAGGAGCGTACGTCAGTACCACCTCCTCGATGATGAAGTCCATAGGTAGACGACTAGACGCCTTGTTGAGACAACGAACGTTCAGCATCCTCTCAGCCGCAAATAAGAAGTTTTAGAGGGTCGAGTCCACCCCTTCAAGGAACTGAACCCCTCACTTGTAGTTCTGGAGGAATTTCCTCTTTTGTATAGATTTTCTCCTTTTTTATAATGGACAAATATTGTTTTTCTTTTAACAAAAAAAATAGTATTTTTACAAGCAAATTAGGCTATTTTAACACTCGAATTGTACCCTACGATAAAATTCCCTTTTACCATACCTCGATTTCTTTATATTCAATTCAGCAAAAATGTAAGCAGTATTTAAATTTTAGATGCAAAATATTGGACGATCATGTATATTGTTACCGTTTATTTGATCATGATGTATTTGTTTCAAAGTTTAATTTGAATATTCAGTTTTATATGTATAAACATTCTAAAAAATTAGTGTTTTATATTTTGCTTGGGCCCCGAACTGTTGTAATTTGGATTATGTTTTGTCTATTGCCATTTTCACTATGTCCATCATTTTTTCAACGCTCATTGTGGTTCTAGAGGATAAAACTAGGGTTTTAACCTTAAACTATGAAGTTCAGTAGCATTCACTTCAGTTTCCATTCAAATTCACCTCTTCATTCTCCTCTTCTATCCGTAAGTTCACGTGGTTTTCTCCTTTTTCGTCTCAATTCATTGGTAAGCGACTGAATTCACGGAGTAGCTTTTCTGTATCTATGAGAGCTTTGTCACCGACTGTTTGTAGGTTATTTTCGATCGTAAAGTCAGCTTTCTTTCTCATAGCTTCTTCAAGTCCCTTGTATTGGGCTTTCCTTTGACTTTATTCGTTTAGTCTTTGGTTCAGAAAACAGATGTTAAGCCCCATACTAAATAAATTATCATCTATTACATACGGGGTTTTCTTTTCATGTGCTTAATAACTGCCCAATTATTTGTGGGCCCGATTATCAATGCACCGTTCTTTCATAACGTACCCTTTTTTTATAGCTCTTCCATATGAAGATTGTGAAGTTTTCCTAAACTATTATTTTTTGGTCCATCCTAGTGTATGTATTTGCCACTGACAGTTCTCCTATATCGTCGATCTTGCTGTGCAATCTGTAGATTCTTAATTAGGGCAACCAGTGATCGATCGCTGCGCGATCGAGGGATATTGAAAACAGCCTTGACAATAATTATTCATAGTTAGGTTAGAGGTCTAGGACAATTCCGTCCTTCACATGCTGAGTTCGACAGTGACAAAATTTAATATTACTGTTTTATTGTTCAATAAAGCAACCAAGTAAAAGATAAAGTATTTATTTTACATTTACCGAAACCACTAAGGGTGATAAGCCTTCATGAGCCACCAACCGGACCGCTAACCTTATGTACTAATTTTTAATACTGCTTTCATTGTTCATTGAACGTTCAGTGATAGATCAATGGTTGCGGTAACGATGGATTTATAGATGCGTAACACGAATGGTGGGTTGAATATTAGTGATAAAATTGTGGAATGAATGTTCTTTTTGGTTAAATGTAATGGAATTAATTGTGCAATGAGATAGAACAGAAATTTCTTCACGAAATCTTTGATTTTCCGGAATAAAATCTTTTGTTTGAAAACTAATTGCGCAAAAAAAGGTGAAAATGCGAGAATTAATAATATGTTTAAATCAAGAATTTATTCACTATGTTATTTTACTTATTTACAATTTTAAAATGTATAGCTTTACAAGTTTACATAGTAATGTAAGAGGTAATATTATTCCTATTCAACTCTGTACTATAGGAGGAGAAGTAGGAGAGGCAGGAGGGGGGGGGGGTATTTTTATCGGTGTAGGCCATAAGCCTACACCCGGTCATGAACCCCCCCGGTCATGAGCCCCCCTTGTCAAGAGCCCCCTCAGTCCTGAGCCCCCCTGTCACGAGCCCCCCCTGTTTTTTAATCCTTATTTACCTATAATATTTAATCCTTATTGACACTTTTGTAGTTCATTACTGATTGAAAATAAACTATTTGTATATCGGGAAGCGTGCCGCCCCCCGAGCCCCCCTGCCAGGTCATTAAACAATCATGAATTGTGCAGTACAACAAACTAGCGGATACAACAAATTTCATTAGCAACTCTCAGTTATTTCTATCTAAGTTTCTTCATTTGTTTAACTAGGTAAATAAGGATTAAAAAAACAGGAAGGGGGGGGGGGGGGGCTCGTGACCGGGGGCTCATGACCGGAGGGGCTCTTGACCGGGGGGGGGGGCTATTGACCGTTCCCCTTTTTTTATAATATCTCCAGCTTTTGTAACTAATAAGTAATAGCTGATTCTTGTTGTGCATTTAACTCATAAATGGTGAATTTAATTTCCTAAAATTCAGTGCAGGTATTCATTTGATTGTATCCTTGGCATGAATCACTAAAATTTCATGAAATTAGTTTTTTTCCTTTCATATCTAACTCTTCCCAATAAAGAATAGTTTGTATATTTCACTAAATAGCTAAGCGTAATTTTTTTCAACAGATTTATAAGAAAATAAATGAAAATAGTGTGAATCCATAAATATACTCTGTTTCTCTACTAAAGAGGTATAAACATGAAATTTTACTCAGCATGTGGTTGGTGTTACACACTCTACGCCAAAATTAAAAAAATCATTTGACCAATTATATCATTAATTAATACTACAAATTAGCAGTGAAGAAATTTGTTTGAACAACTTTATTTACTCTCAATACACCTCAGAAGTTCAATGCATTATTACCGGCAATGATAATATAAGGATACTAGTTAGGTATCCTGAGCGTTACTTTAGGTCACATTACTTTGTAAGTGACTGTATTTACACATAGTAACTTTCATAACCATTTGGTGGTAATAGGTGACTTATTCACCTCAATTAGATACCACAATCTGAATAAATCAAAAAGAAGGGGAAAGACTGATTATCAAAGAATCTTTATATCGAAAATTAAAATGGAAAGGTCTAATTTAAATTAAATGCAATTATTTAAACTAGATAAATTTTCATTCTTGTAAGTAAAAGAAGCTGGATTAGAAATTAATTTTGAATATGAAAATTAATTTATATATTTATTGATACTTTTAAATTCGTGCTTATTTTCATGATCATGAAAGATTAGTCGAAAATTAATTCACTTTATTCAAATTTTCTAATACTGCAAACTTTTATATCAATTTTGCATATAATCCCATAACGTCTTCTCCTGAAAGCTGTTAGAGGTGAACGGACGGATGAGAAACACAAAGAGCTTCTTTAGGTTCCTGGATGTAGAAATTCCATTTATTCTTATATCATGTTTATATATTATTTTGGAAAACGTAACCTTCAATTTTTTTTGGCTCTGTACTGCAGGATTAAAATGTTCAATTGAAAAGTAATGTATCTAATCATCTAGGCTATACATTAACTATTTTTCTATCTGACTACTTCTTCGAAGTCCCTTGTATCTCTTTTTCCACTTCATCTATTTGAGTCAGAGTAGAATTCAGAATCTATGATTCAGATAATAACTAATGTTATGCGTTGGAATTATATGACTGGACTAGAAAATGAATGAGTATCAATTCACAAACAGTGAATTAGAGATTCTTAGCGAAGTTGATTAAGCAAAGAAAATATATTAAATACTTTGAATAAGATATATTTGTTATTTTTTTCTTTTTTAATATTGTGAAGGATAGCTGTATATATAAATTACCTTAAATAATTTTTGGGGTATCCATAATAATTAATTTATGAAGATATTAAACAACCCTTTCTACACTCCTATAAAGCGGGAGCAGCAATGACTCCCTTTATTAAAAATTCCCCTACGATGATCATCGGTACGACTGTGTATTCAATTTAGAAGTTGAATAACTTTTATAAATGTAGTTTTAATTTGCCTGACTGTTTATATTGAATGGCAGGTTAGTGTAATAAAAGCTGATAGACATTAAATCCAAGGAAGCCAAATATTTTTCGTGTTATTCCAAACGCAATATAGTTATAAGGTTTTAATTTTTTACTAATAGAAAATTATGAGTGGAAATATATTTTGAAGATGAAAATCAATTAAGTCATAGATTCTATTCTTTCCATCAAAATTTGATATACAATGAAATCGGTCGCTGCCCGTTAGTAGTTTTAGGTAACCACTCAATTAGCGTATCTTGAATTCACTGTTTCTCAGCTACACTTTATCTAAAAATAAGAAAAATATACATAGCTCATCGGAATAGTTAAAATAAATATAGATTTCATCAAAAGCATATGATATTAAGTTTATATTAATATGACAAAATATTATTTTCTCAATATTCAAAAATATTCAACAAATTCACTAATTGGTATCTATTTAGTCATTTACCATTCACTAATAGGCATCTTTTTTCTTATTACGTGTGGGAGGTACTTATATTAGGCAACGTTGTCAAATCTCAAAATATTGACTGAAAACTCCACGGTTGTTGCTAATAAAATTCAAAGTGACCTCGTTTATTCTTTCCCCCATAATACAGGGTGGGGCGTAAGTTTGGAAGCAATTTTTCAAATATTAATATAATTCTTAAAAATAAGTTCCTAAGTAGGTGATAGGGTTTGAACTATAGTAGAGACACTACATCATGAGGTTGCAGTGTTATTTTAAAAAAAAATTTAGTCAATTCGAAAATGTCAGACATAAGAGAAGCCATTATTGCTCTACACCGTGCCGGGAAGTCAGATTCCGTCATTTCAAATACTCTTTCAATAGCGAAATCGACTGTTTGGAAGTGTGTGAAGCGTTTTAATGAGAGAAGAGACTTGACTGATCGTCCAAGAAGTGGTAGACCACGCTCACAACGCACCAAACAACTGATAAAATGTGCCCGAGAGAAGATCAGGAGGAACCCGAAAAGGTCAATACGATTGTTAGCCAAAACAGCTAATGTGAGTCCCAGAACAATGAGAAGAGTTGTAAAAGAAGACCTAAAGATGTCCTCTTTCACCCTCCAAAAGAAACAGACTCTGTCAGAAGCTGTAAAGAAAAAGAGATTGGAGAGAAGCAAAGCACTTCTGAGAGAATTGCAGTCTGGCACGGCTGGTGAAATTGTTTGGTCTGACGAAAAAATTTTCACAGTAGAAATGGCTCACAACCGGAGGAATGACAGAATAATTGGTAAAAGTGCAAAAGCCATCCCATACAACCAAAGAACTGTCCACAGAACCATCAAACCTGCTTCAGTAATGGTCTGGGCCACCGTTTCAGAAACTTGGAGATCTCCTTTAATTTTTGTGGAACAAGGCGCCAAAATCAATGCTAAATGTTATATTAAGAATATTTTGACGCCTATGTTGGAGTCAGCTAAGGATCACTTCGCCGTCTTGCTTAAATGTCCATAATGGACATTTCAGCAAGACGGCGCGACTTCACATACTGCAAATGTCACTCAAAACTGGTGCCATGACCATCTTCCACGGTTTTGGTCCAAAGAAATGTGGCCTCCCTGCTCCCCAGATGTTAATCCTATGGACTTTTCGGTATGGTCCATTCTTGAATCAAAGGCCTGTGGTAAATTCCATCGCAGTGTGGATGATTTAAAGCGTTCGCTCCAGAGATCATGGAAGGAAATTTCACAAGAACAGTTGCGTGCCGCAGTATGAGGAGTTCGGAGGAGATTTGAGGCTGTTATTAAAAACAAGGGGGGACATTTTGAATAAATTTATGATTTTTTAATTCTTGAAACCCTTATGTAGTAATACATAACTGTAAATTATTAAATATATTTTTCGTTGGATTATAATATGCACTTTCATTTGCTTCCAAACTTACGCCCCACCCTGTACATTAAACTAAAAGTGACACTCATGGGAAATGTAGTTGAAATTGAATTTGCTAGGATTTTTGGATAACTTTGCCTGCAGTAACTATATTTCATGTTCTATTGTTTCTGAAACTTTGATAATAACAGTTTCTGCAGTATTCACTATAGGGAACTTAAGAGGCCATCATCACATTAAATGTTCTCTTGGTGAGCTGTTGAAGATGCCTTAGGATTTCAAGGAATTAGTTCAAATGAGTAGGGATAAGAAATCGAGTGTTTGTGTAATATTTTTGTAGGAAAACACTGGGTAGTTACTCCACTCTAGAATTTAATTTGATTGAAGTTTAACTACTCAATTTTATAATATTGAAAGAGAAATTAAAATAAACAATTTTAATGATAAATTAAAATTCAATCAATTGTTTAATAATTAATGCATTTCAATCTCTTAATTTAGATAAATCGGGTGCAAATTATACTTTCTATTTCTATCATATCAATAACTAAAATTTCGTTGAATAATAATAACAGTGAAAGGATCAGTTGAATTAAATCAAATTTGATTTGTTTCGACTGGTTTGACTTTGCCCCTACCTATGTGGTGAGTTGCAGATACTACTTAAAATGAGTTGAATTGATGTTGATTAAAACAACATAGTCGTTTTGACTCACACTTAAAATTTAATAAAGTAGCGCCAAATCTCATAATAAGTTCATTTATACACCAGATACATTAGATTAAGTATTAACAGTCTTTGTGAGTTATTACAATATACTCTGTCATAGTTGTTCAACATACGGTAAAATTCTCAAAAAATAACTGTTAACTCTCATTGTAAATTAATTCAATCCATAAAGTCAATTGAATTAACTAATGTATGGCGACACACCACGTCATAGTTGTTTTAACACACGTGAAAACATGAATAAAGTCCAACCAACTCACGTAATATATTGATTCAAAGCATAAATTGATGACCCATCAGATATGTCCACGTGGGTAAACTTTTCCTCATTGTGTAGTTCTCACTTCCAGTTTCTCATAGTTTTAGCGCCCTTATTCTAAACCGGATTTCATCAAGACAAGATGTTTCGCAATTATGTCACGAAATAGAATTACTCTCATCAAAAGTAGTCATTTAGAAAGTTAAAAAATGTTGCATTTATCCCCGCTCTTAATAACAGCATTAGTCCTCACATTTCTGATAAGTTTAGCAACAGAAACATTCAGTGTAATTGCAGTGAGGGTCAATCTAACTCTCCAGTGACTAATAGTCTGTCCAATTTAACAACAATTGAACCGCTCTTAGATGGACTCAATTGGATGCTGAAGAGTCATTCTTGCTTCGTGTATCGGCGATCAGTTAAAATATTCATGGAGATGCAATGGGACATTTCGAAATTTGTTTTTTGTTTGCAATCGCTTAGCTGAAAAGATAATACCTCATCTGAAAAAAATGTACGTCCTGTTCAAATTATTCGATTTGTGTATGAATAGTTTATAATTGATATTCATTCACTTGTTGTTCTCTTCACAGCTCCAAGGACAGTAAAATGTGCAAAACAGTAAAATGTGCAGAACAGTAAATGTGCAAAAATGTTCATACTATTCTCAAGAGAAGATAAAGTTAATCAAGAATTAAGAAGTATTTTATTCTTCCTCGTGCAACAAATTTAATTTTAGATCTAACAAGAAGAATCTCTGTAACCAAATTACAGCAAACAAAATAACAAAATATTAATCTCTCAACCACTTCTCTCTTTCTTTCTCAAACTTAATTGTCTAATCTTTTGTCTGTTGAATTCACCCCACAGAGCAGTGTTTGTATTTCGAAATGTACATTCCAATTGGGAGAGACCCATTGTTTGAGAGTGTAATTACTATTATAGTCAATAATTATTGTAAACTATCGAATCCCATGTCCCGGTATATATGTTCTATATTGCTCACTCTTCAATATTCATCCGATCAAATCAAGTCACCAATTAAAATGTCTGATCATCCTTAAGAATAATTATTACTCTTTGTTTTAAATTTGATGAAACTAATAGAGTTTATCGCTAGCGTTCTACAGCCATCGACAATTTGTAATCCAAAGAGTTACAAATTTCATTATTTTACAGCTGTGACACTGTAACCACATGGCTACACGGGTTGGTAACTAAGAAGGTGGAGCAATTATCTGTGGTTTGTAATGAAATCGAATCATGTGTAGTGGAGGAAAAAACCCTTAATTGTACCTTGTATATTGTTGCCATATATCGGCCACTAAGTGGTTCTGTTATTGCATTCTGTGAAGATTTACTTTCAATATTAAATAGTCAATTGCTTTTTAATAGGGAAATTATAATAACGGGCGATCTTAATATTGACCTACTCAGATATGACTCCTCTGATCTACATGTGACTAATTATGTACACAATATGTTTCCTTTGAATTTTGTGCCATTAATTAATAAGCCTACTAGATTCCCTTGTGGTGATCAGAACGGTAGTCCTTCTATACTGGATCATGTTTGGTACAATAGGTGCCATAATGTTAATTCTGGAATAATTTTATTTGACCAAACAGATCACTTACATGTTTTTATTTTCATTCGTGATATGCCTGTTAGCAATGAGTTGATAAAAGTTACATTTCGTGATCACAGTTCTAGTAATATTGAATCTTTTAGTAGTGAATGTAGTAGGTTAACATGGGATAGATTTGGTGAGGATACCAATGCAGATACATTGTTGTTCACTGAGGTTATTGATGACTTGTATCGTAGGACTTTCCCATTACGAACTAAATTTGTGGGTCGCAAGAGGCTGAATAATCCCTGGCTCTCTCCTGATATATTAGATCAAATTAAAATCAAAGCAATATACTATAAAAAATTTAAACTGAATCTAATTTTTGAAACTATCTATAAAAAATTTAAAAACAACCTAGTAAATACATAAAATAAAGCGCGCTAAAAGAAAATAATTCTTTGATTCATTTAGTGCATATAATAAATCTGATATAAAATCTAGTTGGAAACTGATTGGTAAATTGCTGATGAATAGAGTCACGTAACACAGACTTTTCGATCAGGGTAAATAATGAGGAAGTTAGTGATAGTGCTGTCATTGCTGATCATTTTAACAATTACTTTTCTACGGTGGCAGCAGAATTAAATGATAACATTCCTTCTGCCTCACATGATCCTATTGCCAAAATACTTAATGATTGTCCTAACTCAGTTTTTCTCTCTTATGTATCTAGATCAGAAATAATTAATATATTGTTGGGATTAAAAAATTCTTCTTATGGTCCTAATAGCATTCCTACCAAGAACTTGTTGCTGAATACCTGGCCAGTCCTCTTTCATTACTTGTAAATGGTTCCTTTCAGCGGGGAATATTCCCAGACTGTTTAAAGCATGCAATTGTTATACCAATTTATAAATCAGGCCCTGAGTCCGAAGTATGTAACTACAGACCGATTTCGATTCTGCCTTTGATAAGTAAGATAATTGAAAAATGTATTGCTTCTCGATTATCTGGCTTTCTTATCAAAAATAATATCATAAGTTCCTCCCAGTTTGGTTTTTTGAAAGGCAAGAGCACGTCGGATGGTATATTGAACTTTGTAGAATGTATCTATTCTAAGCTTAACAACAAAGTAGAGCTTTCGACACAGTATGTCATGATCTTTTAATCCGTGGGCTTAATAAGTACGGTATCCGAGGTGTCGCTTCTTCTTGGTTCTGTAGTTACTTGTATGGAAGGACTCAGAGTGTTAGGGTAGGTGGTGTTATCTCTGATGGGCGACCCATTACTCGCGGGGTCCCCCAAGGGAGTGTACTGGGTCCCCTATTGTTTCTATCAATGATCTTGTTAATATCTCTGACAATACCCATTTCACTCTCTTTGCAGATGACACCACCATTGCCATCGGTGATAGAAGTCTGGATGCCCTGATTCAGGAGACTAATAGAACTCTAAGTTTACTCCATACCTGCACCTTCAATAATAGATTTTCTCGAAATGCTTGTAAAACTAACGCGTTATTCATATCGAACAGGGCAACCATGCTGAATTTATCATCTTCTTTAAGCATTGGTGATGTACCAATTCAGTATAGTGATGTTATCAAGTTTCTCGGTGTACAATTTTACTATAGATTGAATTTTTCACACCATATACATCATGTATGTTCTAAAGTATCAAAAGTGGCTGGTGTCCTCAGTAGGATTAATCATTATGCACCTATCGATATTTTGATTAGGTTATATTATAGTATTGTTTATCCCTATTTGTCATATGGTATTCTTGCCTGGGGCGGAGCAACTGACGTGCAACTAAATCCTCTTGTAGTTATTCAAAAGCACATAATCAGAACAATAACCTCTTCTGATTATTTGGCACCATCGCAACCCTTATTTGCAAAAACTGAAATTCTCCGTATTGATGATATTTATAAACTTGCTATCGGCACTCACATGTACAAGCTTTCCTCCTCAGGCAATATTACTCTTCCCACTCATCATTATAGCACTAGATCTCGCACCAAAGCAGTTCCTAAATATCAAAGATTGTCTCAATGCCAAAGATCCCTAACTTTTATTGGTCCAAAAATTTGGAATAGCATTCTAGCAGAAATACAAAACTGACCAACCATTAAATTTTTTAAAAAGAAATATAAGCACTACTTAATCAGTTTGTATGAGCAGTGAATTGATAAATTTTGTTAATCTCTTCCATTTGTATAGTCCTTATGACTATCTTTTTGTTGCCCAAAAAGTTCACAACGAAATTCGAATGGGCTTGAATTTATTTATTTTCCTTTATTGTATGAATATTGAAATCTACATTTTTTATTATTTTTTTCATTATACTCTTTGTAAAATACTCTGATATAATGTACTGTACTGTTTATAATTCAATAAAAATATTATATTATATTATTATACAGTATATAATTTAAATAAAGAAAATTCAGGACATGAAAAATCAGAAAGGACAGAAACAGACATCATTAACATGGGATCTTTCCCATTTGCCGACCCTCACCAAATTTAATGTAAATTGATTTTTTCTTATGTACTTTTGTCCATAGAATCCGAAAATTTTAACCGTTTTCTTGTAGAAACTAATTCTTTCTGTGATATGAGGATTTAAAGTTATTTATTTCATATGTATTACTGAAGGATTGAGAACTTTGAAAAAACTTTGAAATTACTCAAATATTATAGATTTACTTGTAACTACTTATGATGCTTAGTATTCTGAATATAGAGTAAATATACACAAAAATGTCACAACAATGTTCATAAAATATTATTTGTGAAGTAACAATATTATTATGTGATTATAGTTAGACTCCACTAAGTGCAAATATATTATTACATTATCCGACTGATGTGAGACACTTCCTTACGATGTGAGACACTGCCTTACGATGTGAGTCACTTCCATACAATGTGAGACACCGAAAACCGACAGTTGGGCCCAAGACAATTGGGCCACGACAATTGGCCCACCGACAATTGGGCCCAGGATAATTGGGCACCACGACAATTGGGCCCAGAGACAATAATTATTATATTCCAATTTTTTCAGAGTTAAACTTAATTAAAGACCCTTGCTACTGTAATAACTAGGTTTGTGACAATACGCGTTTTGCATAAAAATATAGTCCTGAGCATATTTAAAATAAAGAATATTCCTTTCATGAAAAAATATTCTCATTATGAAAAATAGTTATTTTTTAGTAGAACATACTCTTTTCATAAATAAATACTAGTATTCTTTTAAACCACAATAATTTTCTGTTCCATGGTCATGTAAGCAACAAATTTCCTAAATATAGTACCTCTATATAGTGAACTCCTGTGAAGTGAATGAGTTAAGATGTAGCCAATAGAAAATAAGAATGTAGGTATTTAGACATGCTGGAATTATTGGAACATACAAATTGAAATAAAGTTAACGTGAATTATTTGAATGATGTTCAGTGTTCAATATTGAAGAGGTTCATGAATTATCATTACATAATGTATTATCATAATCTCATTTTATCCAAACAATTGTTCAATGTAACGTTTAACCTTTAAAATTTACCAATTTTTTCCAAATATTTGTGTTTGTCAGACGATGTACATTCGAACCATAATATGACATGATTCAAAATAATATAACTTATATAAATACTTCAAAGATATTCATTATATTAAAACATGAGATTAGCATCCA
Organism: Caprella mutica; assembly: GCA_947561585.1. Lineage (NCBI taxonomy): Eukaryota > Metazoa > Arthropoda > Malacostraca > Amphipoda > Caprellidae > Caprella > Caprella mutica. Next base: position 29,546 of record CANNZV010000847.1, on the reverse strand, counting down.
AATGTGAATTAAGGGGTTTGCTAATATATACCTTATCAAGTTTATGAATCGAATTAAAAAAAAAATAAAATATATTTTAGAGAATATAAAGCATATTTAAAGATAATATTTTCACTTCCCAAGTAAAAACAAGATAACATTTCTTTATTGTGTCTTCTGCCCAATTTTTTTCTGGACTTAATAATATGTGTCACTGCCTTACGATGTGGGACACTACCTCACGATGTGAGACACTACATTACGATGTGAGACACTGCCTTGCGATGTAAGACACTGCCTTACGATGTGAGGCACTGCCATACAATGTGAGACACTACCTTACGATGTGAGACACTGCCTTACGATGTGAAACACTGCCTTACGATGTGAGAAACTGTTTTGCTATGTGAGAAACTGCTTAGCTATGTTAGACACTGCCATACAATGTGAGACACTACCTTTTGATGTGAGACTCTGCCTTACGATGTGACACACTGCCTCATGATGTGAGACACTGCATTACGATGTGAGACACCGCCTTACGATGTGAGACACTGCCTTACGATGTGAGACACTGCCTTACGATGTGAGAAACTATTTTGTTATGTGAGACACTGCCATACAATGTGAGACACTATCTTACGATGTGAGACACTGCCCTACGATGTGAGACACTGCCTTTTGATGTGAGACTCTGCCTTACGATGTGACACACTGCCTCATGATGTGAGACACTGCCTTACGATGTGAGACACCGCCTTACGATGTGAGACACTGCCTTACGATGTGAGACACTGCCTTACGATGTGAGATACTATTTTGTTATGTGAGACACTGCCATACAATGAGAGACACTATCTTACGATGTGAGACACTGCCCTACGATGTGAGACACTGCCTCACGATGTGAGACACTGCCTTACGATGTGAGACACTGTCTTACGATGATAGACACTGCCTTACGATGTGAGACACTGCCTTACGATGTTAGACACTGCCTTACGATGTGAGACACTGCCTTACGATGTGAGACACTGCCTTACGATGTGAGACACTGCCTGACGATGTAAGACACTGCCTTACGATGTGTGACACTGCCTTACGATGTGAGACACTGCCTTACGATGTAAGACACTGCCTTACGATGTGAGACACTGCCTTACGAGGTGAGACACTGCCTTACGATTTGAGACACTGCCTTACGATGTGAGACACTGCCTTACGATGTGAAACAATGTCTTACGATATGAGACACTGCATTACGATGCCAGACACTTCCATATGATGTCGTTAATCATTTCTTCATATTTTCCCTCTGAAATATTTTATTGGATTTAGAATTACTCTCATAGAGTTAGATGATAAAACTGAATTATTGGTAAATAACTTGAAAATATTCGGTCATTTGTAGATTCAATATAATTTTTTTGGAAATATAACTGTGAAGTCTTATTTTACAATTTAAATATTCTTATCTCTTTCTAAATAAGAAAGAAAGAGTTTACACGCTATTAATATTGTAACTGATAACAATTGAAGTAGATATGAATGATTTATTTATTGATCATGAAAAGAAAAGAACACTGAAGGAAAAGTGTACTTAACCGAACCTATATATAGTTTCATACAAACCACAATGTTGGTCATTTTTAAACCATACCACAGCTGTGGTTTGAATCAAACATCATGAATTTATAATATAATTTTACCTACATGCATGTACTTTATCTTACCTACATCTGTCACAATTCTAACTACAGCCGAATGTATATTTCCCTACATACAAGCAATTCAAACCACAGCTGTGGTTAAACATTACCTATATGCTTATGAATTAAACTACAGCTGGCTGTCTATTTTACCAACATGAATGCAATTCAAACCTCATGTAAAAGAATATTTAACTGATAAACTAATCCTTCAAACTTCAGTCGCTAAGCAATTTTACCTACATGCATTTTATTATAGTCACTTGGATAATGTTTACTTTAGCTACACTCGATTACAAAATACTGTAGTAATCAAATTCATAAGAATACATATATAATTTAGAATGAAGATTAACTAATAAATATAGAGTGATAATATTTATGTTAGGTTAGTTAAAATAGATACAATATAAATAATTAAATTGGATATTTAGCAAATTTTTCCATATTTAACAAATCATTGTAATAAAACTGTTATGATCACTTCTTGGGTTTGAGAATTGACACTAGACTTTCAAATTTTAATGGGAATATATGTTAAATTATTCCTTCAGAACCAATTGTTTATTCTTTATTTCCATAATTCAGTAACTGATCTAATTAATGTCTATCAATTACACAGGAAATGAAAGCGGTTAATGACCGGCTCAATTTTATTATAGGCACAAATATAAAAATACACAGTTTGGCAAATATGGACTTATTGCGGATAATCGAAAAAAGGGTAAAATGTAGAGCGTGGTTGTTAACCCCACAAAGTCTAGAGCCAATCTAACAGAGGACCAAACTATACAGGAAAGCCTAAGTTTTAGGCTTATTTTCGTATTGGACTAATAACAGCTCATTATATACCTAGGCCTTATATTCAATAAAATCCTACGGATACAATAAGAATGTCTTACGGTGGTATTTTAACGGACTTTTAGGGTAAGGGTTAAAAGAGAGGATGTAAGCAATTAACATCATTCGATACTTTTGAGAAAGAAACAATGTTATTTCAAGAGTTATTGAAATATATAGGTATAGCTATTCTTATTGAAATTATAGTTCATAACATATTCCCCTCACCCGATAAAAAATGTAAAATGCCCTCATTTTAAATGTTAAGTAATAATTAGATGGCTCGGTATTCAGGTATGTGCAATATATTCCATTTGCTCGATAGTGTAACATTTTTTCGGTATATCTCTTCGGCATTATTTATAATATACAAAAGCAAACCATGTTTGGGGGACATAAATATTCCCATTCCTAACGTAGATTAATTATCGTATAATCACCCATATTGAAAGGACCGTTCCCGAGAACAACTAGCAAACTTCAAATGGAATCTACAGCTTGCCGACACTTCCGCAGTATTCGGATAGTGTACTTATTTCAATTATCATTATTATTATTAGTTGCAGTAAAAATAGATCCGCCATACGACATGACTCCTCTTTAAATAATCACAAATTATCGAGTCCAACTGTCTAGTACTGGAAATGCAATTCATACCAACCGTATTTAAGGCTCATCAAATATTAACAGGGGCTTTCATAAAATTATTAAAACGGGAATATCTCGGGTACATGATGAACTAAAATCACTATCAACAGAATATTCTAATTTCAATTTCATTTTAAATTCTTAAAAAGTCCATACCAGTATTCATCAACATTAAATATAATTCAATGGCAATACCAAATGTAATACGTGTGATATCACATATTTGCAAATGGTAATTATTAACCAACATTATCATACTAAAAAATATAACAATGGATTTTTACCACAAATTTTTTCTCCTAACAACCAATAAATTTTCTTTCACAACGTTACAAATAACGGTAAATTCAACAACCTGTTGCTAAGATTAATATTACATAATATTAAATATTCTCTAGTCAACATTAAATATTCAATGGACCCTTTTACGGAATACAAATATTACCATAATATTGAGTGCCATAATTTTACACTTTTTTTATACATTTCCTTTTTCCTAAACTATTGTTACATAAAAATATTTCTATTTACTTATAATATTATTAGAGAATATTGATCAATCAAATATCGTATTGAGAAACCATGAAAATTTCGTAATCAATAAAAATCCATCCTATTTATTACAACACATTAATAATTTCAATTCATTCAAATCTGTAGGCGAGGTGAAAACTCACAACTAATAATTTAATTAGTTTTATGATTTTAATTATTCGATTTTGTGCCATTCAAATTTTGTGAGAAACTCTTTCCATACAGTTTGAACTGAAAATTTTATAATATTTTATGATTTAAACATGACATATGTTATACAGATAAATAGTTTCGGAACCTGAAATTTTCCATCAATTTTCCATATATTCAAATTCTACTTTAGTATGAGTTGTTTATTTTATTGGGCAAATTATCGCGGTAAAACAGGGCGTGGTAAAATTAACGTGACTGGTAAATCATTTTACAGTAAGTCACATGCGTTATTTCCCTACCTAAGATATTATGATCATAAGCATTAACTTGTCAACTCTTAGGAAAACCATTGGATAATTACCAAGGATAATTACATCCTCTATGGAATAACAAGAAGCGATCGATAATTATTTTAATTATTTACAATTTAACGCAGAGTTATCATACGGTCTTTACACTTTTGGTAAATTTGGAACCGATATATGTAAAAATTATTTAATTACAAGCCCTTTTCATTCTTTAAGTTCGATGATTCATCATTTGCCCGAATATAAACTTTCATACGATATTAGAAAATGCAGAACATAAAATCAGTCAATGTTTACCAAATAAAGATTCCTAAATTAACCACATGAAAATAAATAAATTAGGATAAAATACATGATAAAATAATGGATATGAAATAAATAGTCCCATAAAAAAAATCAAAATAATGTACAGATGACAATACATTAAATGTGAGTAATATACCAAAATTATTTATAAAGAATTCTCAAAATTATTCTATTGTAAATAAGATATTTAAGATAAAAATGATCATATTCATAAAAAATGTTAATTGTATTTCAATCAATTTCGAAATAACGGTATCAGTAATTAGATTTCGCGTAATCTATTAAAGATATCGAAAAAATCGAATTAGAAAGAAAACTTCAACTAATGGCCATGTCCTACTCAATTAAAATAATTATCTATGATGCGCATCTAAGGTAATCTAATATAAAATTCCTATTTAAATTGTTCTTTAATCCTAATGATTTTCATACTTTTTCTATTTTTTTTTTTTCGAAGTTCACTTCACATTATATGGTACCCGTACCAATGGTTCTTGTGGTTCTTCATGGTGGTGGTACTCTTAACTGTTAACCACACAGTTTTGAACAGGACGGCAACCGCGAGGAGAGGCATGTGGTAGAACCAGCACAGATGTCTGCCTTTCAATGGGATGAAGCCTGATTTGGGACATCTGTCATGGAGTTAGGGTGTAAATTGGGGAAAACGACGAAGCAGAGTGGGAAAAGCAGAACTCTCCAATGCGTAAATGGGGACACCATATATTGGGAAACCATAGATGGGGAAAATATAGATGAATGCCCGACTACTTAGCAATGAAGTAAAGGAGTGATGGTAAATGAACGTTAAGATGAGAAATGAAATCGAGAAACTGATTTCAATAAACTGATGTTGAGGAGCCGTGAAATTGAATTTCCAGAAATGTGAAGTTGAGTTCACGAAACACAATTTCGAAGAATTGTCACATTTTCGTCCAGGAGATTTCAGTGCATTAAATCGCTAACGATGCGGTAGAAAACGAAGACAGTTGTTACTGACGTCACAATTTTTGTAAAATGACGCGCACGTGAACAAGAGAGTGTTGTCATGACGTCACAAGATGCGAGGGAAATCACACTTTTGAAAAGACGCGCTTGGAGAAAACAAAGAGTCTGTTGTCTCTGACGTCAAATATCGAAACACTTTCTGTTGATAGCACATGCGATGACTGAATAGTGAAATCACAGTGAAGAGAATAAAGAAGTCAATTCCCACTTCATAACTGTAGAATTCATTCTGTACAATTATCAATCACATGGGGAAACAATTCATTCTGGGTGTTGGTAGGTTAGTCACTCACTCAATGGTAAGGTGGTCGAGGGGAAACAGGGTACTATCCGCAGATGTACAATAGTTCCATGTACTATCGGGCAGACGTAGACACTCGAAGTATATTTATAAGAACAAAATATCACTTCAAAGTTAAATCGAATCAGAGTGAAGAAAGTGAACACAGCAACCACTGTGAAACTGTAGAACTCCTTTTACAAGTATATCTTTCTTACAGTGATTCAGTCACACCAGGTTGTGTTAGGTTACACACTTCCTCACTGCGTCATTCGTATTGGTAGCGTGGTACAGTCGGCCAGATTTACAATAGGTCCATGTAATACCGGTTTGAGCGTGGGCACCCGAAATGTATAATGTATTGATCACAAAATATCATTTCTAAGTAAATTCGTATCCTCAGCGGTTGCCACCAAATGTTATGATCACTTCTTGGGTTTGAGAATTGACACTAGACTTTCAAATTTTAATGGGAATATATGTTTAATTATCCCTTCAGAACCAATTGTTTATTCTTTATTTCCATAATTCAGTAACTGATCTAATTAATGTCTATCAATTACACAGGAAATGAAAGCGGTTAATGACCGGTTCAATTTTATTATAGGCACAAATATAAAAATACACAGTTTGGCAAATATGGACTTATTGCGGATAATCGAAAAGAGGGTAAAATGTAGAGCGTGGTTGTTAACCCCACAAAGTCTAGAGCCAATCTAACAGAGGACCAAACTATACAGGAAAGCCTCAGTTCTAGGCTTATTTTCGTATTGGACTACAAACAGCTCATTATATACCTAGGCCTTATATTCAATAATAATCCTACGGATACAATAAGAATGTCCTACGGTGGTATTTTAACGGACTTTTAGGGTAAGGGTTAAAAGACAGGATGTAAGCAATTAACATAATTCGATACTTTTGAGAAAGAAACAATGTTATTTCAAGAGTTATTGAAATATATAGGTATAGCTATTCTTATTGAAATTATAGTTCATAACAAAACTCAAAATTAATGAATTACATTTAATATAAAATGAACAATTTCAGAGACACACATTACTTGGTAAACACTAGAAAGAAGAAAATTATTATAGTTTCTCAGAAGCTAGAAAAATTGAAAAAGTTACCAACTTATGTATCATTAAACATGAATAAAATATTCAAGAAACATAACAGTTCTTTTCAAACTCATTTAATAGATTACTAAATTTTAGATCACATCATCAAAGGAGAAACTGCAACTAGATTATAACTTGAAAAATAGATTATAACTCGAAAACTAAACTATAACTCGAAAACTAGATTATAACTCGAAAACTAGATTATAACTCGAGGAATCAAGAAATAGTTGTATATTAGTTATGTTAAAAAAGCCTAAAAAAGCCTAAATAAAGCTTCCTTGTAGCTCCAAGATTTAACCCTTTAACGACCAAGACATGTTATAGACCCCCAAAAAATTTTTTGATCGATTTTTTGTAGATAGATAACCTATCTAAGAATAAATATGTAAGCAAAAATTATTTTTGATTATTAGTTTTTTTTTTATTCTAATGTCCTTCGGGAAGAACATTGGGCGGTTAGATCATCTAAAATCATAATTAGTCATACAGGTAATTGTACGTTTTTTGTTGCTAGAATATGATTATATGGTATAAATAAAACATACATCAAAGATTTATATCACACATTTATCATATATATCACAGGTTCATATTCATATAGGTATATATATAATATAGCTAATCTTTTTTTATAGAATTTTTTTTTTTTTTTTTTTTTTATAAGTACAAAATAATAATGCAACATAAACGAAGTTCTTAAGTATATGTAAAGTTTCCATAAAATATATGACCTTTACTTGTTTCATAGGATCTAAAACACAGCAAAACTGAAATAACACTGAAGAAAATAATAACAGAAAAAAAACATACTCAAGTAAACTATATTATAAAAATATTTCCCTTTCGACGAAATCATTACCAGTAAAACTCCTATGAAAAAGAATAATTATTGGATAACCCTAAATTTATTCTGGGTGAAATTTAGAGAAACAATTTTTATTTTTAGTATTTAGTAACACATAAGAAGATGACACATTTACTGCATTTGTTGTAAGTTTTTTGTGCACAGTTTGGCACCTTACAACCATTTTCTGCTTCTTGAAAGCTTGGCCAATGATGGAGTCCATCAGCTCCAACGGGTTTCTCAGGAATGGGATCTGATCTGTTTCCACGTACCTTCATCATGGAATAAAGCTTTTCAACAACATTAGAAGGTCTGCCAACTCTTACACCATCACGAATTTGCTTTCCTTCCATCAAAAGTGACTTCGCTCCAGACAACTTGAAATGTCCTATTTGATGGTCCAGGCTGTATATCTATCTGGGTGTCCTCCTTCAAGATTTGCTTCGTTTTCAGAATCACTAGTTTCTCCATCATCTTCAGTATCACGATTTTCACCAGCAACAGTAATTTCCATATTACTATCAGTAAAATGCATAAATACTTGTAAACAGGAAAATAGTAATAAGGGAACAAGTGTATGCATAATCGAATATACAGCTGTAGAACTCCTCTATAGCGAATGGGTTAGGATGTGACCTGAACAGTGAACAAATTTTCTTTAGTCTGGGATGAATTGTAATCAGTTTTAGAAAACTAAAGGAATTTTATGCCAAACTAAGGAAACTATGCTCAATATTTGGACTAGATCCTAACTCATTCACTACACAGGAGTTCTACTTTATAGTAATTTTAAAATTTAACCCAGGCACTGTAAGTAGTTATACTGTATACATCGCATGTGTCATAATTCATACAAATATTTAGTATATCCAGTACAAATCATAGAAATTGCAATATTTTATATGAATTTGAAAAAAATATGGAGCATACCTAAATCAATTATAGTTGATTCACCATAAATCTCTTCATTTACGATGTCATGTTCTACTGGTTGTTCTCTTCTAAGCCTGCCATAGAAGCTACCAGTATCCTTTTTTACATTAATATTTTATGACTTAGTTGCCCAATGTTCTTCCAGAAGGACAATAGAAAAATGACTTGTACATATCTGAAAATCAATGAAACCTTTTGAAACTATTGATTACTATCATTTCTATATATTTAGCAAAACCTATAATATTTTTAGACATCGAATTAATGGTTAGTTACATAATGGGAGGGGGGAGGAGGGGGAAAATTACGCTTCATGATTGATCCACAACAATGCACACTTCTAACTGAGTAAAATTAAAGAATGAAGAGGCTATTCCATAAAGTATCATTCAGAGATGTAACATTTAGTCTATACTACGTAACTATTACATGCAAGTGAACGAAACATTCTGATCTTAGACGAAAATCGATGTTTTTCTAATGTCCTCCCCAGAGGACGGTGGGCGTTAAAGGGTTAAATACCCAAACAAATAAAAAGTCATTTAGTAGTTCATGAATTGAATTGTTCACAGCTAGCTATTTCTCAAAACGACTCACCAAATCAGTGACGCATGGTTCTTTCAAATCATACATTGGAATATCTTACAATGATGTTCACAGTAATGTAGAAATGTTTCAGCACTCTTGCAATATTGCAAATTCAAAACTTGGGATAGTTTAAAATGCTACATCAATCGCTTTCAAAAAGTGTTGGCACCCAAAACATAATGTCATCAGAGGATACTTGATCAACTTCAGAAGACTTTGAAGATGGGTTGCTGGAATGAGACTAAGAAGGATGATTACTTCTCTTTCCACCTATCCTCTTCAAGAGTTAGCCATATGACTGAAAAGAAAATTACAAAGCATCAATTAATGAAGATCTTCCCATTCATAGTTAGCTAGAAGTCAAATAAATAGGTAAAACTTACAGAAACTTACCTCTAAAAGTTAACACCAACATCATCAGCAGTTGTGGGCCTCAATCTCTTGTTGTTGTGATGATGTTTATAGCAAAAGTATGCAAGCCACCCCAAAAGTCTTCATTAGAATATCTCTGGTGTCTGCAATATATATGGAATTAGGAAATAGTTGAGAATAGATAGTACAATTGAGAGATTAAGGCTAATTACTGACTAGCTATGTATCAATAATTAGCAAAAAAACTAAAATTCAGAATGAATATAGTGAATAGCCAGTGTAAAGATTTCAAAACTGAACTTAAAAAATTGATGTATGATAATGCTTAAATTTAATTATATTGTATTCTTATGTAGGATTATCTTTTAATATGCTGTATTGTTTTTAATAGAAATTCATCAATAAATAAACTGCCCAATAATACCCTATTTTAGGGTACCTGGAAGGGCATCAGAATTTGTTTAGCAAATTATATTGTAACCGTTATAATATCTTTGTACAAACTTTTTTCTGAATAAATTATTATTATTATTATTATTATTATTGTTAAAATAAGCCTCCGCAAGTGATATAAAAGTCTTAGATTAAGTAACAGCAAGAACATATTTCCTTTATCCAATGGACTTCTCTAAATTAGAATTAAATATAGTAGATTTGAAAGCAGAGAATGAATATAATTGAATGAGAAAAATAATAAATTAGCTATCATGCAGTTATTGATGACAACATAGAATTAAATGTAAAGAAGTAACTGCTAGCTACTGAATTTCAATCACTTTATAGCTACTGTTACCAAAAATTCATATAACTCTAAAAAGAGCCATGTGAAAGTCATGGTAACTATAAAAAGATAAAATTCTATAAAAGCTGTGGGAGATTCTGAATTATGGGTTGATTTCAGAGGGCATTTCAGTCCCTAATAATTAAATTGTTACCGAGAGCCAGAAAATAACTATCTCAAATCCAGTCTGCTGAATATTAATTTTTTAAAAATATTTTCTGTGCATAAAATACTTATTTTCTTCTTCAATTTACATTTATTTTGTTGAAAACAGAATGCAAAATAGAGAATTCTAGAACAATTTACCAGTTTCAGTAGTCTGGTGTTTATATTAAAATATTTGATAACAAAGAAAACACTATTTAAAAATCCATTCGGCATACAGTTGAATTTATTAAATGCAATGAATTTTAAAATCCCATTAACTGATCATCATATATCAAAGTCCATAGAAACTGATCTCAAAAAAATCTATTTTGATTATTGTTCTCAACTTCTCATTGAAATACAAGTAATATAAAAGAAAGTTAAAGATAATTTTCACAGAAATGGATAAAAAATATTCCACATTCTGCAGACTGCCAACATAGCAATCAAGTCATCAGAGATAATTATGAAATTTAGAACATAATTATAGCTACAGTCTGTAAGTGGTGTACAGAACTAGGTACTCTAACTTTAAAAAAAATCATGAAAAAGCTAGCAAACAAATTAATTCAATTGGCTAGTCTTCCATGCAGTGTGCACTAGGTAACTGTCTAACATTATTGATTTAGCAATTTTCCCTCAAAATATTAAAGGCAAAATAATGATAAATAAAGAATATGAATTTAAGAGAAAAGAAAAACAACCCAGTTTACCATCATATACAATCTGGGAGAACTGGTGAAAAAATTGGAGAGTTCATGGACCACATAATTTTACATGGACATCAGTCTGTATTTTAACATTTTCTGTACAAACAGTTTTTGATTTCTTCTCTTATATACATGTATTTTGCTTAGAAAGAAGCGAAGGAAAATAGAGGATTTATTGGAAAGCACTTTACCAGTTTCTGCAATCTGGCCAGGACAGAGTCAGAGATTAAGAGTGACACTGTTGCAGACAGTCTGACAGAGACTTTAAAAAGTTTACAACAATATACTATATTGTAATTATGATTATATTACATACAAGCATCCTAGAAGTAGAGGCTAGAGCAAACTAAAGATTATGGTCAGTTGCGTATAGGCTATGCTGCAAGGTAGGTATAGGAGATTCTGCCTTGGATCTTTTTCAATTATAAACAGCTAGGCTGATTTCCTATTTTATTATTTTTCAGAATGAATTGATCACAGAAAACAATTCTAGCCTATTTTATGTTCTGATTTATATCCCTATTACTATGAATTTAAGCACTGAGAATAGCTGAAATTAAATTAGGGTTATCACCAAAATACACACCTACCTTCTTTGATATTTCACTGAAACTGACGCGCTATTCCAGTTTCCCGCCTGATTTACATTAAATTTACTTACATGTGATTAATAATTTCATAGTAATACTCTAACTACATAGAGGACGGTTATATATACTGACAATGGAAAATAATTTACCCACATGCAAGTTTATTTTTGATTTGTTCTGTAGGTAAGGTAAACTGACATGGATGATGCGTATTTCTAACCACAGAAATATAAAATTTTACCAACATTTCGTGCGTTTATACTGACTAGAGAATTAAACCACATGCTGTAGTTCATCTACACCTAGCACATTACTGGAATTAACTACTTTAGCGTATAATCAACCAACAATGAGTTAAACTACAGTGTGTTGTTTGATGTCCAAAAATTATTTCTCTCAGTGAAGAATGTGTAAACAATAATTAACCAAATTTTAATATACACAAACGACTAGAATCTGTTTTCAGATTTCAATGATCAATGTTTAGCCCATATTAGGCAGTGTCTTCGATTTAAATTTTCAGGAAACCAGATTTTGAAAGAAAATAGGTATTATTCGGTTTAAGTTTCTGTGTATATTATAATGACGAGAGATTAATGTTAAAGGTGAAAAAATTTTCCAGTTTAAATTCACTTTTCAAATTCCTTTCCTTTATTGTTTTCATCATTCGATGGAAATTTTTTCTCTCTCATCTTTCGTGGTCTGCAAGACATGCAATGCAGAGTTAACATTCATTGCATGCAGTATTTTATAGTGCATTTAATCCTCATTCTTTGGAAGAGAACAATTAAATTACAGTTTAAAATCTCTGCTCCATTTCAGCGAGTGTATATTTTCGAGAGTCAAATCATCAGGTGAAAAAGAATCACTTTTACGACTTTTGAGAATTTTACTTTGCAGTTCCTTAATTTTCTGTTTCTCCTGAATGGAGTTGTGGGAGTGGATGTGTGTCGGTGTAGTTCCTAAATTGGTTATCATCCACAACTCGTCTTTGAAAACTTCCTTAATTGCAATTGGGACAAAGTGGCATAGAAGATGGTGTAAAAATGGAGATATTGAAAATAGAACACTGAACTTTAGAAATGAACTGATTTGGAGAATCACTTTCGCCTTTCTTTATTTCATATTTCGAAAATTGTTTTTTCCTACTATTTTCGAAGCATGCTCAATTTATATTATTTTTATTATTTAATATTATTGATTTAATTTAAAGTTTATATGAATTTACTCAATAGGAAAATCTCAACTAACAGAAATACTCATATCATTGTATATATGAGATACTAATTTGTATAATAAATTTATTTCCTTGTTTATAGTTAGTTTTTCTTAAATAAATGAATTGAATTGTGTAGCTATCTTGAACTTCTTTTTATTAATAAACCTAAATACACAATCAATTTTACTGTTATTTTAGCTGTATAATGCATGAACGATATTTTTCTGATATCGTTTTCATTTTAAGAAAATATTCATTTTAATAGTTATATTATCAACAAATTTTAGTATTCTGAATTCTCTGTTGCTAGCGAGGAATGTTTCTACAATCAATGATATTGTTTTGTTAAAAAAATTGGTTACAACTTTATTATTCATTACTTGTGAGCTGTTAAGTTTAATATTTTCAGTTTATTGGTTAATGTCTGATGATCAGTTATTTGCATACAAAATTTGAAATTGCATCCAACTGCGTTAGCATTTTTGATTCCCACCTTTACCTTCAGAGCTGTCAATAACTCATGTTTTTTTTTCTCCATGAATGTCAAATGCTAGAAACTTCTGGTGCGACAGTGGAAGAATTGTTCCTTTCTTCTGGAAAAGATAAATGACAATAAACCTCTTCGATATTTCTCTCTCACAGAGATAAACTGTACAATATCTTATCTCTGTAAGGCTGTAATTGGTAAAGCTGTGATGTGGCAATAATTACATTCTGGTGATTCTCTCTCTTCTCCATCAGATGTTGCACTTTGAAATCATTGCATAGCAAACCTTACTAACCAAACATACATTATAAGAGAGAATCTGAGGAAAAGTGGAGGTGTTTGAATTCATCTCCTTTTTGCGTTGTACTTAATTAATTGAAAGAGGTCATTGATTTGTATTTCTTTCTGAGAAAAAGTTGAGATGTTTGAATTCATCTCCTTTTTGCGTTGTACTTTATTAATTGAAAGAGGTTATTGATTTGTATTTCTTTCTGAGAAAAAGTGGAGGTGTTTGAATTATTCCTTTTATTACTAAAGAAGTTATTGAATGCATTGCGTAATAAATTGTGCTTGTATTTGGAAGTTAAGCCATTGATTTGTATTCCATTGTAGAAACTTGATTGGAAACTAAATTAGTAGTTAAAAATGTCGCAATTTTCTAGAGAAGTTGTTACTTATAGACAATTCATATGAAGACACAAATCTAGTTCAGACAATTTGCATCAACCAAAGAAAATCTATTTGCAGCATTCATCGAAAATAGTGAATTCTGAAAAGCTTTAAGAAAGGCCAGTACTTCTCTGAGAGAGTTTTATCTTTGGATATTTGTGTCGTTGTTATTATCTAAGATGTAGAGGGAGATTTGGAGGTGAATTATGAGCAGAAAATGACGTAAAAATCCTGCAGCAAAGAGACTGGAGAGTCTTGACTGGCACTGAGTTTCAGTTTGTAATATTAGACAGGCGAGTGTGATGCTGTGACATGAAAAATAATAATGGTAATTTCAAGTTAAATTTTTTTTCACTTTATTTTTTAAATTGTGCTTAAGGAATTTCCCATTTCATTTCTGTGTCACTCTGATGTGTGAAGTTTGTCAGATTTGGCAGCATTATATTTAATAGGTAATAATTAAAGGTATTGTAATCATTCCGGAACTGAAGATACATGGGAAATGGTGTCCGGTCAATTGGGTCGTGGTCATTTTGGGTCATAGTCATTTGGGTCCGTGTTTACAAAACGTATAATAAACATACATAGTTAATATAGCTTATGTATAATTGAATGCTCTCTCAGTTTTAAGGTTAATTAATAAAACGTTTTCAAATTTATTGAAATTTTAATATATATAAAACACTAAATGCGCTTCCACAACAGGTTGAACAATGAAAATTTATCATACTCTAAAGAATAAGATTTTCTACAACAAAGGTTTGCTTACGTCTAACATGGTAAAATAAGCTTTAAACACGAAGGTTTGAAGTAGTTCATAGTATAGAAAAAATTAATACCGCATATTGTGGGTAATGTATTTTGAAAAACATTAATTTATCGTCTGAGTTGTATCGTTTAACTATGTTTTAAAGCATTATCGTAGCATCTCTGTACTTCTTCTTCCCATGAAATGGCTCACCGCATTCCATGTGAATTTTCTTTGTTGCAGCTAGACGTTCTTCTTTAATTCAATGTATCTATGAATTTCCATAAGTTTGGATGCAAGCAAGATGCGTTACGATGCGTTATGATAAGCTTCGATGTTATTGTTGGCTCTAGGTAAATTATTCAACAATAATCCATGGATCAATTTGAGCAGGAAACAATGGCATTAAGTGTTTTTTTTTTATATATTAAAATTTCATTAGATATTAAAATATTTTATTAAGTAACCTTAAAACTGAGAAAGAATTCAATTATACAAAAGCTAAATTAACTTTGCATGTTTATTATACTTTATATAAACACGGACCCAAATAATCGCGACCAAAATTAATGGTCCGAGACCCAAACATGAAAATATACTTCACTTAGCAACAACTCAGTAAATATTTTTCTTATTCTTTTATTGTCAATTATCCTCCTGTTGCTTCCTGAAAGTCAAAATCTGAACTTTTCAGCCAATAGGGAGTCTCAAGTTTGAGAAAAAGACGTAACAGAACGAGATATTTTTATTATCTTGTAACATTTTTGTTATCAGCGGAGGAGATGGGATTGAAATTTGAAGATAAAATACTATGGAGATATAAAAAGAAAAGTATTTGTAAGATCTCTCGCAATTTATTGATACATTTAATTTAATAGCACAATATATCAAATTATTCATAACTAAAACATTAATTATTTCTTATGTCTTATACAATACTATAAGCACATCGATAAATTTCATCATCTTTTTTATATCTAAGAAATGCATATTTTGGTACACAAATTCAAAGCTGAACACGGTCGTCTAACATATTTTCCCGAATTAAATCTCTCCTGAATTTATTTCATTTTTAGCGATAATTCTCGTATTATTTGAAGAATCTTCAAATTTTCGGCCATCACGCACTCAATTGAGAGAAACTTGAAGTCTTAAAAGGGATAAAATCTCCAAACTCCTAATAGTAGGCCAAACGAATAAAATTTCTCTTTTTCCTCACCCCATAATTTGTTATTGGAAAAGAACAAAGAAAATGTTTGGGTGGAGTTTAGAGAATATTAATGACTTGTCTTCTCTCTATCAGGACAGTGTTCAAGTGTCTGAGTTTTGGGTTGTTGATGTTAAGCCTCAGCAACTATTGGTTATGAAGAATAACTTGAAAGCTTTTGGAGTGAAGGAACGACTAGAAACTAATGGATGAATGAATGATAGTAAGGGAAACGATATATGAATGAATTAACGTAAATAAATGTTTTATCACAAATGACTATAGTAAAATAAATAAACGAATGATTATAATCGAATACTACATTTGACGGTATTTACTGAACAGATTCTTACATTTTTCAGACGTACACACTGTCATACAGTTCGTCAAACTGTTTTTGAAACTCTACCAGTATTATCAAACTAATTATAGATAGGGGAGAACAGGGTGAGTTCGTACATTTTTCCTTTCATGGCTAATAGAATCCTAACTAATCGGGATACAAGTTCGTTCTAACTCACAATCGAATCTTTAGGTATTCAACTGCTTATAACTACAAACTAAATTAGTTAAAATTTATGGTTCTCTCTTAATATCGATTTTAATGTGATGTATTCGTGTGTACTATCGCGGAAAAGTGTATCCGTCCAATTGCTGAGGCGCGCATGAATAATCTAGTTCCCACTGTACCACGGATTATCGTACGCTACCCCAAATTATCATTTTACCCCCACATGTAAGAAATCTCGATTCTTTTTAATGCAGTGCGAGACATTTCATCTTCAGCCGTCAGGGTGAAAGGTCATCAAATTTCACTCTCTCTATTTAAAAACTAGTGTTTTAGGCAGATCGAAAATTAATCTTTCTATAGATACTAATTTCACTTAGCCTGGATAAGTTATTCTTCAGTCACTCTAGCTGAGGACTCTATTTTTTATTGTCATGCTCATATGGAACTCTATCTTTTACTTATACATTTGTAAATTAATTTTTTTCGCTTTTATTTTCTAAGTTCTAGATTCAAAATTTAAAGCTATATTTTTTAACCCTGTGAAAAATTGTTAATGCTACCAATTTTAGGCAGCTTAATCCTTGAAATTGAGATATTCGAAAGACTGATCAGATTTCTGAGCTAGTTGTTTTCTACTTGGATATGAACTCTAAATATTTTTACCAGTTGATTTTTTGATGATAGCTGAGACGAAGTCCAGCTCAATATCAAGTGTTTCTGTTCTTGAGATCATTTCGAATTATAAATTTATCAATATTTCACAGATTTTCTTGAAATCGCTGATGGAATTTGCAACTTATTACCAAAATGTGTGCTTTCAAAACTTTTCTATCTTTACTTCTGAGCTTTGAAATAATTCTGAACTTCAGAATTGTTTTTCTATAGTTAGTGAGTGGAACCATTTTTTATAGGTATCCAAACCTGCAAAATGTCGAGATTTGGAACAGTTTACGAAATAGCAAAATTAGATTCTATGCACTTCTTTACATTACTCTGTACTAGAGTCATAAAGCAGTGCCCGTACAGTAATTAAACTATCAAATTTAAAAAAAATACGGAATTCTACTTATATTATTGTGCCTAAATTCCTTTGAATACGATCTGTAGACATGTAATAGAAAGAAAAAAAAAACACCTAGAGCTGTAGCTTATAACCACATTTTATTTTTTATTTTAGCCTCTAAACTTCTAGAGTTTAGGTAGGTATATACTTTATTAAATGTTCTATAATGCATATGATTCTTCCATTCGTAAATAGCCGCCGGTTTACGTCAATAGTTTATACTTATAGATATAACAATATTTATGCACTATAAAAAAAGGGAAAACCTACGAATAATTTTCGGAACAGCTGGATGCTCAAGGTTAGTGTTAAACGGTAAATGTAATTACGTATATTCACCTAATTTATTTTTCCCATAATTTTCATCTTCTAATTCTACTACCAAATTCTCGTTTTTATTTTGTGCAGATAACTAACTCTTAAGAAATTTCTTTCTTTCTGGGTAGCAAAGAATTTATAAGCCTGCATGAGCTCTAGGGTCACGCAGGTAAATTGCGGCCCTTTAATATTTTATTGCAGCCCTCTCAAGAGTCTCTAAAAAATTTTCAATCAAAATTACATTAAAATGTTGAATAGCTATCAAAAGAAGCACAGTGAATGCTATAACTTATTAATTTAAGTTCTGACGTATGTTTTGAAGCTGTTATGTTTCAGTTGTTAGAGGCCGCAGTTAGTAAGTGGGCCGCAATTTACCTGCGTGACCCTATCATGAAGCTGTTTGTGGTGGATTTAATAGAAGGGGGTTCCCTTTGGCCTCGAACTATTGTAATTTGGATTAATAATTGTCTTTTTTCATTCTTATTATTTTTATCTTTTTACGCCACTTGCAGTTTTAGAGGATAGCACTAGGTTTATGGTTTCAAACTACGAGGTCTTCGACTTTTGGGTTTGTTAGGCTTAATTTACTATCCCCTTTTCATTCTAATCTTCCATCCGTGAGTGCAGCCTCCGGACCTTAAATTGGGTCCTTTTTTATTCTTTTTTTTTAAAGTGAATGCATTATCGGAGTAGCTCTTCTGTATTCATGAGCATTGTCACCGACGGTGGTAGGTGACTTTGTTCTTGAAGCCACTTTCCTTTCAGACTGCTTCTTCCAGCCCCTTGTATTTAATTTCATTGTCAGCGATATGGCCTTTGGTTCCAAAGAAAACGTTAAACCCCTACTTAAATTAACAGAGATTATTTATTAATAACTTTATACTAAAAAAAACTATCTTAAATTCATAATAGTAAATATGTAGGATATTCATGTTGCATTTATGAGAGTTTTCAACGAATGACACTATGTAACAGTCATGAATTGAAGAAAGAGGCAGAGAATTTTTCGATACGAACAGTTGCAAATTGGATGATGACCAAGTTTTTTTTTTCCTTTTTGTTTCATTGAAATTCACTGTTTTGTAGAAGAGTACTAAATAGGGATAACAATGTAGTCTTAGATTGTTTATTATTATGTTTTTGTACCCTGTTTGTTCATTTTCCTCTTACTTCCGCGATTACTAGATTCTCATTCCGTAACATTCCATTGAAGAGTCTCTTTCATTCCATTCATGGCGTCTCTTTCCAATCTAACTGCTAGATCTATATTAAGGTCTTTTCTATTTATTTTCCGATTAACGAAATCTCGAAATCATTATATTCGCATCAAACCTATTCAATAACAATAACTTATATACTAATTCATATTATTAGAATTTGTTTCCATTTCAATGGGTAGAGCGAGCATTCGCTAGGTGGAACTCTAAAGACCACTATCTATGACCAGATCATTTCTCCTCACAAGAAAGTTGAAGAAACAAACGACAGCAGTGCAAATCTCCCTATTCTCAATTGGTAAGGACAATTTCTATTAGTTCAGTGATAACTGATAGAATTAGCAAAGTTATTCGTATCAGTTATGTTTCATAAATATATAATTTAAGAAATGTATGAACTTTTTTTAAAGATATAATATAGTAGGCTAATTACAAAGCCCCCAGTGCCTGTATCCTCAATCTGTTCAGGTGAATATAAGAGAAGGCACAACAGCTTCTGGCTTATCATTTTTGTGGCTAATTGTTGTTTCTGAGGATAACTCGTATGTTTTTTTGTCCGGTAGGCTTCATTTTTTAACACCTCTTCATTTTCCTTTTCCATCAGTGAGTGCTGATTGTTGTTTCTGAGGATAACTCGTATGTTTTTTGTCCGGCAGGCTTCATTTTTTATCACCTCTTCATTTTCCTTTTCATCAGTGAGTGCTGCCACCGGTGTTGGTGACTCTTTCCGTCACATTCCTTGGTAAGTGACTGCAGTCATGGAGTTTTTTTTTTTTGGCATCCATGAGCGTTGTCTCCGACTAGTGGTAGCTAATTCTTTCATGGAGTCTCTTTCCCTTCTAACTGTTACTTCAAGCCATATATATATATTCAATTTCTTTTCAATATCAGCGATATGGTCTAAAAACTTCCAATTAAATTTATTGGCAATTGTAAATTATTTCGTTCAAATACTTTACAATTGGTAAATGTAAATACACAACTTATGGTTTCTGTAGTTTCTGAAATACTGAATTCTTAAATACTGACTGTTCATATCCACTCCATGGTGATACACGGTTATTTATTTTGCTAGTATTAAAATTTGCAAAAATTCTGAGTACTGGTAGTAATTAATTAAACTCTTGTATAGTTACTTGTATATAATTTTTTTAACATCTGTTGAGAGAGTATAATGGTGGTTCAAAAGAAAATAGTTCATTATAGTTGAATCAACTAATTTTTTTTAACTGTAGCTTTTTGTTTATAGCCTAGTTTGGAATTCTTGACTCATTAAATCATTAAACTAAAAAAACGTTTAAACTCTTAAAATTTACTGATAATACGAATGGCTTAATTTATACAATATCCTAGATTACTTCAACATGTAACTAGCCGCTAAATTGAGAGTTTCTACAATATTTCATTAGTCTTGTGACATTCATATTTGAACATTTAAATAAAATTAAGTAGTTTAGTGACATTGTTCATTATTTTCTACTTATTGACTTTCATTTTTTCTATTTTACAGTTTCGTTCTATGTATCTCCTTTGACAACAAATCGAATAAAATTAAATACTTCCTTCCATTTTTGAGGCAAATATGTATTA
Organism: Caprella mutica; assembly: GCA_947561585.1. Classification (NCBI taxonomy): domain Eukaryota; kingdom Metazoa; phylum Arthropoda; class Malacostraca; order Amphipoda; family Caprellidae; genus Caprella; species Caprella mutica. The sequence continues at coordinate 8,666 of CANNZV010000847.1, read as the reverse complement.
CCCTTTTTCAGTACTATTTTTGTTTCCATAAAGCTATAATCTTATTTAAAAAAATGACCAATATTTAATTACAAGAAATTAGTAAAATTCAATTATTTCTTTTGTAGAGTTCTTTAGTTTCGTTTAAATTAATTCGACATTTTTCCAATTAGTTTGTAATATAGTCCTTTGTAGCATTAATTGTAGTAAGTATTCTACGGATTGGAATTAGAGACTTTATCGAACAGTTAGTCTCGAGTAATGGAAGATAAATGAAGAGTAACTTTGATTAGTGATCTACGCAAAATTCTCCATCGCTAACTAGTAACAGTGTAAAGTGATCTACAGCTCCAGATCACTTTACAAAAGTTCCAAATGATTCGACTGTAAAGTGCTCTACACGCGTAGATCACTTTTCATTACTCTCACTTCGCATTCAAACATAGTAATCTACGGTAATATAAGCGTAGATCATTATTCAGGTATCAATGTTACTCTCTCACAGACTGCAACTGATCTACGCTAAGAATAATTTTGCAATTTGTAACGAGCCTTCTGATTGGCTAGAGCTGCTAGACATTAAGTACAGTGAGTTCTAACATTATTGGTATATTATTACAGTGCAGGATATTGAGAGTTTTATTATTACTGTACTGCAATAATTAATATTTATAATATAAAGTTAATGAAAAAAATTTGTTTTAACAATGAGTAATTTTTATTAAAACAATTCATTATGATATTTTTTATATATATTAAAAAACAATTATTTATATTAAATTGAAGTTTAGATAATATGAATGGTGCAAATAATGTTGCAGATAATTTGAATAGTAAAGGTGAGTAAAAAAATAACTATCAATATTTAAAATATCGATGTAGGTTAATGAAACTAAATACAAACTGTGACAGTCAAAGTATACATATATAATAATGTTATTAGTTATTACATTGAAAATAAGTCGTGTGCAATGACACTGTAAGTAATTAAAACTATATTTTATTACACATCTAACGATAAAAAATTGTATACTTTTTTCCGAACACTAGGTTTTAATATTTTATTGAAACTTTTGAAAAGTCGTCAAAAAAGTGTGACAATTGTAACACAAGCATATAATAATTATAATTTAGTTCAATAATGTAATATTATTTTAAGTATCAAATAGTAATTATTGGTCGTTATCAATTTTTTCGATTAATAATGGTTGGTATATCAGTTGTCAATGTAAGTGTTTCTTTTTAATTAATTCCCGCGTTAATAATTTTGGTTTATCTTCCTTGTAGGTAGCTAACAGTTACTGTGAGGGGGGGGGTGACTAACAGGGGGAGGGGGTAGATGCAGTGGAGAGGTATCCTTTATGTATTTACTACAGTTTCACAAATAGAATAAGAAGTAAATGATTACACTGAGAAATATGATGCCTCTATTTAACTGTTTGCTCATATTTCTTTGTTGACTGATATTTTATAATGTACGACAGTATAAAAATATTAATGAAAGATCATTTTTATTTTGGCGCTAAGGTCAAGGGGGTTGAGCATGCATTGCTGTGTGTGTGCGTATATTGCTATAAGCTTCGTAGTCAGTTAGGCATGTAGTAACTTGTATTTCTTCGATTTTCTATTGACGATCTATCATTGATATTAGATTCACCTAAAATTAACTGCTTGGGAAATGGTATTTATTTCTGTAATAAATATTAACAATTTTTTAGGAGCCAAGCAATTCAATTTTATAATATAATTGAAGTATAATGTATATATTATACAGTATGACATATAAACTCCGCGCACTTTACTCAATAATTACTCGTGATTACGAAATGTATGTAAGTGTATGAAGCGGGGCTGACACTGACGGGAAACTCATGAATGGGGAAAACGAACAATGCTTTAAAGAGTATTAGAGTATCTAGGAAAACCTACCTAACTAGAGTATCTATGAACCTAGATAGATACTGTAGTTAGGTAGCTACTGACTAGGGAACTAGATACACTAGTCTTTCCCAGTACACACTTCATCTTGCTGCTAGCAAGATGAAGTCGTGGAAGAGAACTAGATAGGTACTAATATGATGGTATAAGAATCGAGCCATCTTGAAATAAGCTCATGTGTATATATTAAACTTAATAAACACATTTAAAAAAACTAGTTTGGTACCTAGTTACACTAGTTAGGTAACTAGTTACAGTAGTCAGGTAACCAGATATACTAGTTAGATACCTAATTCCATTAGTTACCTAACTAGTTACACTAGTTACTCAACTATTTATACTCGTTTTCATTATTAATTACTGTAAGTAACACTAGTTACCTAACTAGCTACACTAGTTAACTAACAAGGTAATCGCACTAGTTACCAAAAAAGGTTACCGACTAGTTACCTAACAAGGTTACCGCACCAGTTACTTAACGAGGTCACCGCACTGGTTAGGTACCTAGTTAACTGGTTAGGTACCTAGGTAACTGGTTAGGTACCTAGGTAACTGGTTAGGTACCTAGGTAACTGGTTAGGTACCAAGGTACACTGGTTTGTGGTTAGGTACCAAGGTATACTGGTTAGTGGTTAGGTACCTAGGTACACTGGGTAGTGGTTAAGTACCTAGATAACTGGTTAGGTACCCAGGTAATTAGTTAGGTACCAAGGTAACTGGTTAGGTATCAAGGTACAGTGGTTAGTGGTTAGGTACCTAGATACACTGGTTAGTGGTTAGGTACACTGGTTAGGTACCAAGGTACACTGGTTAGTGGTTAGGTACCAAGGTACACTGGTTAGTGGTTAGGAACCTAGGTACACTGGTTAGTGTCTAGGTATACTGGTTAGTGTCTAGGTACACTGGTTACTGGTTAGGTACACTGGTTAGTGGTTAGGAACCTAGGTACACTGGTTAGTGTCTAGGTATACTGGTTAGTGTCTAGGTACACTGGTTAGTGGTTAGGTACACTGGTTAGGTACCAAGGTACACTGGTTAGTGGTTAGGAACCTAGGTACACTGATTAATGGTTATGTACCTAGGTACACTGGTTAATGATTAGGTCCCAAGGTACACTGGTTAGTGGTTAGGTACCAAGGTACACTGGTTAGTGTCTAGGTACACTGGTTAGTGTCTAGGTACACTGGTTAGTGTCTAGGTACACTGGTTAGTGGTTAGGTCCCAAGGTACACTGGTTAGTGGTTAGGTACCAAGGTACACTGGTTAGTGGTTAGGTACCTAGGTACACTGGTTAGTGGTTAGGTCCCAAGGTACACTGGTTAGTGGTTAGGTACCAAGGTACACTGGTTAGTGTCTAGGTACCAAGGTACACTGGTTAGTGGTTAGGTCCCAAGGTACACTGGTTAGTGGTTAGGTCCCAAGGTACACTGGTTAGTGGTTAGGTACCAAGGTACACTGGTTAGTGGTTAGGTCCCAAGGTACACTGGTTAGTGGTTAGGTCCCAAGGTACACTGGTTAGTGGTTAGGTACCAAGGTACACTGGTTAGTGGTTAGGTACCAAGGTACACTGGTTAGTGGTTAGGTACACTGGTTAGTGGTTAGGTACACTGGTTAGTGGTTAGGTACACTGGTTTGGTACCAAGGTACACTGGTTTGTGGTTAGGTACACTGGTTAGTGGTTAAGTACCTAGATAACTGGTTAGGTACCCAGGTAACTAGTTAGGTACCCAGGTTACTGGTTAGGTATCAAGGTACAGTGGTTAGTGGTTAGGTACCTAGATACACTGGTTAGTGGTTAGGTACACTGGTTAGGTACCTAGGTACACTGATTAATGGTTATGTACCTAGGTACACTGGTTAATGATTAGGTCCCAAGGTACACTGGTTAGTGGTTAGGTACCAAGGTACACTGGTTAGTGTCTAGGTACACTGGTTAGTGGTTAGGTACCAAGGTACACTGGTTAGTGTTTAGGTACCTAGGTACACTGGTTAAAGGTTAGGTACCAAGGTACACTGGTTAGTGTCTAGGTACCTAGGTACACTGGTTAATGATTAGGTACCTAGGTACACTGGTTAGTGTCTAGGTACCTAGGTACACTGGTTAGTGTCTAGGTAACTAGGTACACTGGTTAGAGGTTAGGTACCAAGGTACACTGGTTAATGATTAGGTACCTAGGTACACTGGTTAGTATCTAGGTACCTAGGTACACTGGTTAGTGGTTAGGTACCAAGGTACACTGGTTAGAGGTTAGGTACCAAGGTACACTGGTTAGTGGTTAGATACCTAGGTACACTGGTAAGTGTTTAGGTACCAAGGTACACTGGTTAGTGGTTAGGTACCTAGGTACACTGATTAGTGGTTATGTACCTAGGAACTCTGGTTAGCTAGTTACAAGAGGGAGACTAGTATCCAAGTGACTATATACTAAGGGGTAAAGTCAAGAGCCCCCCCCCCCCACCCCCCACGGTCATGAGCCCCCCAGTCATGAGCCCCCTAGGTCATAAGCCCCCCGGTCACGAGCCCTCCCTCCCTATTTTTTTAATCCTTACTTAGTTAAACAAATGAAAAACTACTTAGATAGAAATAACTGAGAGTTGCTAATATAGTTTGTTGTATCCGCTAGTTTGTTGTAAACACGCTCTGTACTCCATTATTTACAGTTAACCTTCTGAAAATAAAAACTAGAAACTTACATGTCCGAAAATAATATAGAACCTCATCAATGTCTCATATATTGTTTTTATTTGATGGATATAATATTATTATTAAGGAATATAATAAGTCATAATTAGCTCTAAATTAATTTATGAATTTTTTATATTTTTGTTACTATAAATAAACAAATAAATAAGAATTAATCATTTTCCCTTCATTCTATTGGTGATACCTAAGTAAGTAGTGTCTCAGATGATTGACAGTGGTACAAGCAGTGGCATAAGTCAGGTAGCCAGTGTAAGTGAATGTATCTTCGCGGGCTTCATACACATACAGTCATGCACTTCACCCATGAATGACCAATGATTAAAACACTAAATTAAATCATTTGTGAATACAATTATATTTGTATGATGTTGTAAATAAAATATTAGTTTATAAAAAATATTAGCATATACATAGTTAACTAGAAGATAATTTCTATCTGTGTAAATATTAATCACTTCTCTCCACCACCTCCCCCCTCCCCTGAGTTACTAGTTACACCTCTCCTCACCCTATACCTCCTCACCCTATACCCTCCTCACCCTACACCCTCCTCACCCTATACCCTCACCCCCTAATCACAAAGTACCTTCCTGAATGGTGAGATGAAACTGTAGAGAATACTTTCTTATGTGAAAGAAATATAACGTTGCTGAATAATTGAAACCCATTTTTTTTTTTTTTTTTTTTCTTGCAATGTATCATAAAATGAATTACTTTATTACTAGGTTCTGATTTTAACTTGCAGATTGCAGAAAGTTATACATTAGGCGGCATTTATTTATTTGTAATCTTGCTAGGTCCTCGCATAACTCAAAAAGGGTTCAATCAAATTAATCAAATTGCCTTAAAATTTTTGAGCGGTTCGTCATTATCCAGGAACCAGTTGGTTAGATTATACAGATTGTTACAATAATTATTTGAACATATTATGTTATTTGTTATTTTGTGTTTTGTTATTTGAACATATTATGATTAGGTAATTGGTAAAAATAACTTGCATAGTAAACTAATCACTAAATATTTGGTTCTATCTATCAAAATGGTTTCTGCATATTGACTAATCGATCCATCAAGTTTCATGCAATATGGTTCGATACTTTTTGTGTTATAAATGACCGTGACCTTGACCGGGTCACAGGCAGGTCACTGGACATGGACCAATCGTTTCACCAAATTACAGGTAATTTGGTTGAACACTTTTTCAGTTAAGCGAATAACAAGATGATAAATAAATAAATAAATTCCGATGAAAATATAACCTTCTGCAAGATTGCAAAGGTAATTGAATAACACTGGGAATATAGTACAATAAAGGGGTACAGGGGAGGGTAGCGCTAGGGTTAGTTGCGGGATGTGTGCTATCCTCCAATAATTTCATTGATAAAATACTTATTTCTTTCCTAATAATAATTAACTTGTTGGCAATGTATCATGTACATTTAAGTTTATTTTACAACACTGAATCAGTCACAGTTAACATGTACTGCAAATTATGTCATATTTCTACTTGTATAAATAAATAAAAATAAATATTTTAATGTTCTCTAATGTAAATACAGCGCGCACTCGCATGTAATCTGTAAAATGACGTACATAATAATAATGTGGACATGTGAACTGTAACAAAGTATATTTTAATATATGGATAACTGTTTCAAATAATTACTAATTAGTTATGGGTTTCTGGTATTTATATGAATAATAAATATAAAAGATAGGAGTATCAGTGGAATAATGATGCCATGATTGATTGATACTGGTTATTTTATTGCACTCTGAAATCTGAATAGAGAGTCAAACACAAAAGCGCGCCAAATCTCCCTAACTTCCCTCCCCCCTAACCTCTTACACACACCATCTCAACTTTGAGTAATGAGTGAGTTAAGTTTTAGGCGGAGACTGTGTTTGTTTATTATGTGACTTGTGATAAATCAGAATATATAAATAGGCAATTTCATTTATGTAACAAATAAATAAACGATTTACAAATTATGACATATTTGTACTAGTAACCGGGACAATTACATACAATACAATTACATTGTATATTGTACGAGTAGGTATATATATCAATAATGTAGTCTTTAAAATTCCATGACCTAAAATATTTTATATACTTCAATATTTTTATATAGGCATATTCTTATAGTAAATCTAACTATTTTATTTTTTAATTAAAATGTGACCATAGATTCGTCATCTTAATTTCAAGAATGACATCCTAATCTGGTGATGAAAGTTAAAAGGAGAGTCGCACACACATACACACATGCAAGCTCATTGGTCAACCTCCGACTCAAAGGAACTAGAGGACCAAAATTAATATTTTTTTTTTTTTCACCAATATTTTATATACTGTCACAGTCGTTTATAAATATCAGTCTACAAAGAAATATAAGCGCAGGGTTGAATGGATAATTCATTTTTCTCAGTGTAATCATTTACTCCACTCTTTTTCAATATGTGAAATAGTATGTGTATATATGAAGAGTTTGGTTCCAAAACGCTATAAATCCATTTTGATCAATTTGAGTTAAAATGTGTTTTCTTTACCAAGAAAGTACAAAGATGAAAACCACTATTTTCTGTTTCAATCATTCACATAGCATATTGAGGTTATAATAACATAAACAATTCAAATCCACAATACCGACGAAATACAATATTGATTTAGGTGGAAACTCATTTTTTTCAAAAGTGGCGTTTATCGCGTTTTGGAACCAAACTCTTCATATGCAACATCACCTCTCTCTCGCCTACCCCCCACGACACACACCACAGTAAGCCACCTACCTACTAGAAAAATACACAAAATTAACAACTCTTGGACTGTAAAGAAAAACTTACACAGCCAGTCTATACCAATGTAAATCAATCGAAAAATTAATATTATTTATCTTTAAATGTATTATAGAATGTATTTTTATTCACCTAGCTTTAGCGTCATTGAATATGACTTATTTCCAACGTACTAATATTATTAATCTTTTACTAGGGACGTCCCATATTTTATTTTTCTCGTTTTCATTTGAGATTGAAATAAAATTTATTATTAAATAGATATACTCAATTATTAACTAATCTAAATAATAAAATTGATTTTTCCTAATTCTATTACATCGTTTAATGCAGTCTTTTGTTTGGTTTGGGGGGGGGGGTATACATACATATGCGATATACATACATATACCCAATAAACATGGTACAGTCTCGACAATGATCTACGCGTTTCTAGGATCATTGAAAATGCGCGACTATCTCGAGATTGTGCAAGGCACGTAAAGGGTATGGTATGAAGCAGGACCAACAGTGATGGAGTAGATAGATAATGAATTATTTATGCATTTAATTGGTTCATTTAATCAAAATATGATAGTTAAAGCTACACATGATAACTTAGTAATCTATTGGTATTTAAGCTTGAGTTAATTACTAGAAATCTGAATAAATTTACTGAGATACGCAAGGTTTTACCAAACGTTCTGAATTAACCTCCATTTATTTCAAGGGGTCTCATGACGGGGAGTGTAGGTCATGAGCCCCCCCCCCCCCCGCTCTTGAGCCCCCCCTGTTTTTTAATCCTTATTTAGGTATACCTATATCATTTAATCCTTATTGACACTTTTGTAGTTCATTAATGATTGAACATGAAATATATGTATATCGGGGGGCGTGCCGCCTCTTGAACCCCCCCTACCAGGTCTTTAAACAATCATGAAGTGTGCAGTACAACAAACTAGCTGATACAACAAACTACATCAGCAACTCTCAGTTATTTCTATCTAAGTAGTTCTTCATTTTTTTAACTAGGTAAATAAGGATTAAAAAAACAGGGAGGGGGGCTCGTGACCGGGGGGGGGCTATTGACCGTACCCCGACCGAGAATGGGGGGGGGAGGGTTGGGCTTATGACCGTACCCCGAGGAGGGTACACTTGAAGGTCGTTTGCATGCAGCGATTGTTGCGATCATCGTTCAGCGATGATTGCGCAGCAATATAAACACATTGAATACTGCCCAGCGATAATCAATCGTTGCAAAACAGCC